>PVIA01004520.1:0-136331 GCA_004024845.1 Tonatia bakeri
GTGGGTTCCCCCACAGCAGTAGTAGGGGGAACCGTCACCCGGTTTTAGCAGAGATTCCGGCGACACAGCTGATGGTGCTGAGAACTGAGAGAGGCCTACCAGCCAAGCACGGATTACTGGGAATAACCAGACATTGCCTGAGACTGGACTTCTATTTCCTTTCCTGAGATACGGTACCCCATACTGGGCAAGGGGGAAGAAAGAACTGTGTGCATTTGTGGGTGTTTTAAGGGACTTTAAGATTTTTGATAAAGACATCAGGTCACTGCCTTAAGTTAGTATAGCACAAAATAAACGTTTTCCTTTCCTTTTCACAAATCTCTGGCATTGAGATATATCTTTCCTTTATGGCGGCGGACAAGACGGACCCGAATCTTTTTCAGTAAGAGCATCACTGTCTCGGGCCCCCCTTGTTTGGTGTTTTGCTCTGTAACACTAGCACGTCACCACAGCCTCCCCTTGGCTCTGTGCTTACTTGAGCTGTATCCTTCCCCTTTCATTGTGAAGTTTCTCAAAGATCAATCCATTTGCAGCCATCGCTGTGCTCCCTAGCTTTGGACTCTCCCTTCAGCCTTGGCAATCTGGGGTTTACCTCATCAAGATCATTAGTAATTTTTGGTATTGTTACAAAAGCTATCCTCGTGAAATACAAAAGCCAAAAAAAATTCCATCAATAAAAATGAGTAAGGGTATAAAAGAGATACTGTCAATGAGCTTTGAATGACAAACCTGCAGTCTTACTCCTTGCTTTCTTCAACCTTTCTGCACCAACGGTCACTAGTGTCGCCAGCGAGCTCCCCCTCGACCAGGGTCTTCCCTTTCTTGGGCTTCCATGCGGCTGCACTCACTGTCCGTCCTTCAGTCCCTCTGCTGCCCCTTCCTCCCCTCCCACTTCTTTGTCCTCCACCACACCGTGCCCATATTCCGGAGCTCTGACCCCAGCCCTCGTCTTTTCTCCACACCATCATCTCCGATGTTCTTGCTGTTGGTGATGCACAAACAGATCCTCTACGTGGGGCCTCTCTTCTGAGCTCTAGTTCACTGTCTAAGTTGCCTGGAATTTCTTTCTTCCCGGAAGTCTGAATAGTTCAAAACAGACTTCAGCAGTTGGGCATTCACATCTTCTGTATCTCTCCTGTTTCTGTTAAAGAGGCAACAATCCTTTCTGGCACCAAGGCTACAAATATACATAAGGGTTCTTCCGTGCTTTTCCCCCATGGACTCTACTTACTGAATTTCCCATCTACCTTTTGTTCCATTTTACCATCGTAGTTTGAACCATGATTACTTTTTGTCATAACTTTTTGTCTCTAGAATTGATAAGAATTCCTCTCCAATTGATAACAAACCCAGCTATAAGATGTATATTTATAATGCAAAGCTCAACTAATCTCACCTTTCCTCCTCAAACACCTTTGATTATAGCTGAGGTTGAATCTTAGCAGCATCAGGGCCCTCCATGACACGGTCTCTTGTTATCTCCCAACATTCTCCACGATTCTAGCTATTCACCTGCCCCTGCACTTTGCGCATATTGTTCCCTCCTCCTGTTCCTGCATATTTAAATCTTCAAAGCCAAGTGCAATGACACCTCTTCCATTAACTTTTCTGAGCTCCCCTAGCTGTAAATAATTGTTCCTCCATTCTCTGAACTCTCAACACTTTTCTTTTCCTCTCTTGTGACACACCACTTTCTGCCTCGCATTAGAGTAATTTATGGAAGGAAGGAAGGAAGGAAGGAAACTAACATTTATTAGGTTAGTCATTGGGTTAGGACTTTTTATTAGCTCCTTCAGTGTTTACGCAGCCCTGGGAGGGGCACTTTCACCCCTTGTTACGGAGGAGGACACTTGCTCAGGGCGGCACCATGAAACCGAATTCTGGTGGCAGCTTCTCTGACTTCACAGCTGTGCTTTTCCCGCTGGGTCGTGCGGATGTTTTACTGGTAACCTCCATGACAGCAAGGACCGAATTTTTTTCATCTTTATAAACCTCAAGGTTCCCAGTGCCAGGCCTGACACCGGGCAGGGATGCTAAAAGCTGAGGATGAAGGACAGACTGCTGCTGATCGGCTGCCCCTGCTGGATCCCAGCTGTGCTGCCGCCGCAGCTGTGCATTCCCGAGTGCACGTGCCGTGCCTAGACGTCTCACCGCCCATTCACATTTAGATGGTTTTTTTCCTGCTCCCCGGGCCCTGCTTCTGTATCTCTCTTTGATGGGCGAGCTTTGAAGGAGGCAGAGATTGAATCTGCAGCACTCTTTTGTTCAGATCCTGAGCATAACAATCAACAAATGATTTCTGGTGATGAAAACAAGTTGTTTTTCAAGGTAATTTTGTGCTGCTTTTTAGACCAATTCTGGTTGCATTTTCTCCACCTAGTTTTAATAGAAGTTGCATGTGAAGTCCACTGTGACATCACCTCCGCTGCGAAAAGTATTTATTCTCCAGACCCCCCGCTGTTGGGACCTATTCTGCTCCTTCTGTACCCTCACCCTCACCGCCACTCTGCCCCCCACTCGGTCCCCTCCCCCACTGGTCGCCCAGAGTCCTCATTCTCCCTGTGTCTGCTCAGGCACACGTGCAAAGCCACTCTCAAGGTCCTGACTCCCTCACACCAAAGCACACCTGCCCTTGGTCCTGGCTACATCTACTTAATTAGTGTTATAAACTGACTGGGACTAGACAAGTACACATGAAATCACTGCATTAATTCCTTACTCCTTCTATTTGAATAGTGGCTTTATGAAGTCATTTAGTTGAAAAAGTAACTAACAGTGGGACCTTGGGCACCACGATGCCCTCTTTACAAAGATATTTTAGGGCAAGAGGACTGTCCTAAGGACCTTCCCATTGTTCCAGCTACCTGTATGGATGGCCCCTTCACACACCATCACCCCGGTCCTGCCTCAAAGCAAGATACTTGTTTTGCAGCCAGAAAGCGATGGTGAGCCAGGCTTGCCATCTCTCTGCCATTGCACAGGACTCAGAGACCAGGCTGGTAACACTGGTGGGAAACATGAAAGCGACTCCCCAAGAGCGAGAGTGCTGCATGGCCCCTACAGGGCTTCTTCTCCTGCCTGAAGGAGCAGTGGTCAGAGGCAGCCAAGGGACCTCCAAGACCAGCGGGTACAGCGTTTCTTTTGCTCTTCTCACCTTATGCATCAGTGACACTCTGACAGGATGTGATAGACCTTGTCCCGTGTGCCACACCTCTCCCGCACTGAGACTGAGACCTTAGAGTGGCAGTGCACAGAGGGAGGGCTCCACTCCTCCCCCGTCCTGCAGACAGTGGGATGAGCAGGACCCTGCATGCGCTTTCACCTTTCCAAAAGCAGTAAAATGTCTCTGACTCCCTTGGTGTCTTACTTTGATATTAGAAAATCCTTGTTCTGCCTCCAAATTCATGCATAAATCTCACCCAGGCCTAGGATTTACGGCGGGAGGATTTCATGGGCATCAATGGCTCTGAGCAGCTGTCATGGGATTTCTGGCTTTTGAATGCACATTCATTCTTGGGAAGATCTCCCAGGACATCTAAGCCTTTGCATGCACCCTCCTCTGCCTGTCCGCTCTCCGTCCCAACATGGAGGTCATCGTAGCTATTTCTGCAACTGTTCTGGGGTCATTCAGTAAAAAGAAAAAAAAAGTTGTCTCTTTTAATTCAACATTAATGAAATGTATTTTAATTTATTTGAATATGTTTATCTGAATCTCAGTGTATGGTAGGAAGAAATGTTAACATCAAGAAGTATAATCATTCTATTATGACTATGGGTAATGTTATCATTTACCTCTTTTGGATATGGGGAAAATGTCAGTTGTGGAAAGGGGATAGATTGAAAAAGAGAGAGCATATGGCCCTGATAGAAAGGTAGGAATTGGTCAGATAAATGGCAGGTAATATACATATATATATTTAATATTTTTATATTTATATATGTATGCAAATGTATATAATTGTAGAGAGATGCTAATCTCAGCTACTATATGATAAGAGTTCAAAACTCCTTTTCTTAGGGAGAAGGGAAACCCAGGTGAGGCTGTGAGACAGAGGAGAAGGGGTTGATCTGCCAAGGTACACGGGTCTGAGCTCCTGCACCTTTAACTGGAACAGTTATTTGTCACGTGCTGGCTCCCACCCCTGACTGTGTGGACTCACCTAAAGGGCTCACCAGCTCCAGAGGAAAGCAGGTGCTTGGGGCTGTTCCCAGAGTCTGCAGAGGCAGACCAAGGCTAAAGGGGTGCTCACAGGGCAAGGCCATGCCAGTGCCCCAGGGAACTCCCCCTTAAATACTCCAGGTGTGCAGCTGTTGGAAAGCTCTGGCATTTGTGCACTTGACCTTCTGGTTGTTGCCCAAGCGAGAAGTAATCCCCAACAACAAGAGCACCCTCGAGCATGAAGAATGGCAATCCTGACTTTGCAGGCAGCGTTAAGGAATGAGGGGCTCTGAAACTTAACCTTTTTTTTAATCCTCACCTGAGTACTTTTTTTAAAATTGCTCTTTAGAGAGAGGAAGACAGAGAGAGAAACATCAATGTGAGAGAAAGGCATCAACTGGTTGCTTCCCATATCAACCTGCATTGGGGAACAAACCCGCAATCTAAGCATGTGCCCTGACCTCGAATCGAACCCACAACCTCTCAGTTACAGGACAACTCCCAACCAACTCGGTGACACCAGCCTGGGCTGAAACTTAACCTTTAAACTCGTTAACATTTTAAACAATCTCTTGACCTCTCAGATTCATCATTATGAAAAGGCACAAATGTCATCTTCACTTTAGAGGCAGTCAATTGATCCACATGGCAGTTTCAGGACCAGGGATCGACTTGCTGAGAATACAGACCCCTGCCTCCCACTCTGATTTCTAATGCAGTAGGTTTGGGGTGGGCTCTGGAATCTGCTGTTAAACAAGCTGGTGCATTGCCGCAACTGGGATCACTGGCCCAGTCTAAGTCCCCAAAAGCATAGAAAGCCCTTCCACAATGCTCCTGAGCCAAAGAATCTTCACTGCATTGTTTCTCTTACTGAGCTGAGCTCTGCCACAGAGAAATGTTCATGCATCTGCTGGTTTACCCCTTGACATGACAGATCAAAGCCCACTGGATCTGAGGGATTGGGTGAACAGCCAGACAGGGGAATTGGAGAGTCGTGAATAGGAGTGTGTGTGTGTGCCCATGAGTGCATGCTTGTGTGTGTGTCAGGGGACTGGTTAGAGCAGGCATGAGGCAGAAGGAAAGCTAACATTTAGAAACCAGTTTGAGGTTCAGAACATACAGGTCCAGTAGCCGTCAAGATCCAAGGAAGCAGAGATGGGGCAGGGTGGAAAAGACAGTTGGGTTGAAGTGGAGTGGCGCCAGCACAGGACTGGCTTGTTGGAGAGGCCTGTCTGCGATGTGACTGGTAGAGGAGGAACAGGGCCCAGCCATCAGAAAGTCAGAGTGAAAGAGAGGGGCCACCAGCTGAAGTTAAGGAAACGGGTACAGAGAATCCTCCAATGACCCAAGCGAAAGGAAGTCAGTCATCCCTCCTTGCAGGGGGAAGAGAAGGAGTGGCTGGCTTACAGTGTCAGAATAGAGCAGTACCCTTAGCCCAGAGCGATAAAGTGATTTCTAGAGCCTATTAATTCATGGGGTGAGGGCTGTCCCCAGAATGGACCCTTTCACTCTGTGGGCGGTGGCAGGAGAGGGGAGGTGGGTCTCCCTGGGCTTCTCCCGGGCTGCCAGGATGCAGCAGCCCAGATCCTCGGGTCTCCAGCAGCCTCTCAGTTTCCAGGGCTCTGCCCGCTGGGTGCGCACCTTCAGTTAATAAGGGACAGCTCCCCAGGCCCAGTCTAAACAGTGCAGAGTAGGGTGGGGCCGATACCGTTGTTCTGGCATCACAATGCTGTTCCTGTAGGCCCGAAACTGCTCGTCCAGCCTGCAGCAGGCCTTTACTGGGGCTGGTTTTAATTGATCCTGAAGACATCTAAACCCTTGGGAACCTTTTCGGGTAACTTCTCTTAAAATCAGATCAGAATACAAGTGAAGACTTTACATGTTTCCTTATTCAAGTGTATCTTTTCATTTTGATATGACTTTCCTGGGCTGTGAAGGTTTTGACATACATTTTCTAGGTTGTGAAGCCTGATCCACAACCAAGGCATTAACTGGCCTCCACAAGTGGATGTCATTGGCAAATTTAATCAACATAACTGTGATGTCTTCATGTAAGTTCTAAACAAAGAGCTTGGACAACACAGAATTGGTACCAATCTCTGTGGTGCAGTGGGAGAGCCCTCCCTCCACCCTGACATTGAATGACGTTGAACATGACATTGAACGTTCTTCAACCAGCTACAAAGTCATGCCTGTACTGTTGCACACAGCACTTTGTAAATGACTCCATCACGGCACTTATCAAAGTGTATCATAATGATTTCTTTACATAGCTATCTCACTCACAGGACTGAGTTTCTCCGAGATGAGGGCCATGTTTTATTCATGTCTGTGATTCCAGGGTCTAGCGCAGCACAGTGAGTGTACATCGCACGTGGCAGGGCTGACTCATCTGGCCGACGTTTCACCAGCTAGTCTGCAGGGACCAGTATCAAGGAGGCTCCTAAATCATCTTGCCAAAATAAAGGTTCCTTTTTATCATGAGTTTCAATCTATCAAGAAACTCACCAAGGTGTGAGGTTAACTGGACAGAAGTTAACTCCCCAGAATCATTTTTTCTTCTTAATGCACATGAAACATCAGTTTGATAATGTGCCACAGGTCTGGTAATCCAACCTAGATGTTTGTTGGGACTCAAGGTCACATTCATCATTGTATAATTTTTGGTGTCCATCCTATTATGTGTCCCACAACTTGGCATGCCCATAGTCCCTTTGCCTCTCATCATCATTTCCTATGATTTCCCAAAGATTCCTAACTGTCTCTATGCCTCTGGTGTGCCTCCCCCACCTCCCTGGAGGGTCCTTGCTTGGACCTGCCTTATATGAATTGATAGAAAACCTTCAATGCCAGTTGCCCATTTCCCTACCCTCCTTTCTTTTAGAGAGAGGGGGAGGCAGGGAGAAAGTAAGGGACAGAAACGCTAGCATAAGACAGAAATATCAATTGGTTGCCTCTTGTACACACCCTGATCTGGGATGGAACCCACAACCCAGGCATGTGCTCTGACTGGGAATTGGACCAGTGACCTTTCGCTTTTCAGAACAACCCTCAACCAGCCGAGCCGCACTTCCCTGTTAACCGGGCCTTGGCATGGGTCAGTGGCCAGGTCTAGATGAGAGGGTGAGAATGTCGTCTGGGGTCTTGTGCCCTCTCATGCATGGTCTGGGTCAAGGCCAAGAGGCACAGCCGAGTGGCAGGCAGGCACTTTGCAGCACTGCCTCCATCCACAGAGACTCTTGAACAACTCTGTGGGAAAGGGGCCTCCAAAAAAGCATGGGGACTGGATTTCCTGCTAACCCTGGAAGCAGAGTGGGGTGCAGCTTGATGTAATAGAGAAGACGAAAGCGGCTTGTCTTCCCTCATGAGCATCTCAGAGCTAAAATATACTGTTATATAATCTTTCTTCTCTTCTAGTTTAAAAATCATTTTCACTGATAGAGAAAACAAAGGGAAAGAACCAGGACTGAGTACCTCTGTCTTCACCAAGCTGTCTTTTGCCATCAGGCCACCTGCCAAGCCATGCTTCAAAGCTTCTGAGCTTTATGCTTCCGGAATCTCATCTTAGAATTTGTGGTATTCTGTCCATGTGCCCATTCTCAGCTATATGCTTTGATCTTACGCATTCATTCAACAGAGAGTTCCCGGGTGCCTGCTGCATGCCAGGCACTGGGTAAATGCGGCTACAGCACCCAACACAACAGGGAACACCCATCCACCCGGCCCTCGTGGCTCACAGTCTGCCAGGAGACAGACATGTAAGAAACAAGACGAACATGTAAGATAATCGGTACGCTAGAGGAGGTGCCTGCTGCGGAGGAGAGCAAATGGAGAAGGGAATTGGTGCTGGCACGTGAGGGACAGGGGAGTCGAGGTGTGAGATAGTGTGCTGCAGAAAGGTGTGAGTCACTTCAAACGTGCAGGAGGCAGGGAGCAGGCCGCGCAGGTGCCCAGGGAGCGATGTTCCAGGTGGACAGAACTGCAGGCCAGAGCTACAGTGTACTTGCTTACTCAAGGTCAGAGTGACAAGAGCCGAGAACTGGAACTTGTCCTACTAATATCAGAGTTTCCCAGAGAACCCGCTGGCTTCTCCTTCTCTGTGTCAGAGTAGACTACCCTGGACTCTGAAGCAGGAACGCTTTAGGGGTCACGAGAGTAAGTGGGAAGGCCTCTTTGTCCCATACTAGGTAGCCCCGGATGGCTATGTTTTCCAAGTGCTTGAAATCAGGCCACCCCGATCATTGCATTCATTTGTTACAGACATAGCTACCTAGTTATGGTCCATTGCACGGCCACGAATAAAACATTTCCTGTCCTGACCTCATGGGCATGAGGAGGCCAAGAATTCACGCAATTGTTCTGATAAAGAACATAAGCAGGAAGGGGGTGCACAGAGAGATCTGGGCAGTTTATGGTGGGAAACGACGTCCAAGCCCCATCCTGAGGAATGGACAGGAACAAGTGGACCGGGCAGAGAGGTGGGGAGAGCCATCTGCACAGCATGCCCACGGTGCCACAGGTGTCTGCGCACACCCAGGATACTCGGGGCAGTTCTGGTGTCCTGAGGGATTGAGGCTGTGGGGTTTCTGAGGGTGATGGGGGTGAAAGATGGCGGAAAGGTCAGAGTGGCAGTCAGCACAGCCCTGGTCAAGTCTGGTCTCATCCAGGAAGACTGCGTTCTGAATGGAGAGGGAGCCGTTGAGCAGTTTGGCCAGGGGAGTGACACAGTCTGGTTGTCTCTCTCTGGTGACATGAGGTGGACAGATTGGACAGAAGCTCAACGGGGAGCAGCACGACCCGTGGGACATGGTGGTGTCCTGCACTTGGGTGGTGTCGCAGGCTCAGAGACAAATGGACAGACTCAAGCTCAGGCACCAGGGCAGTGGAGTGCAGTGTCAGGTGTTATCTGGTGTGAGGGAGAGGGGGGAGTTAAAGGTGACACCCGGGTGTCTGGCTGGACAACAGTGGTGGTGGCCTCACACCAATAGCTGCTCTCTCCTGAACTCTCAGTTCTGGTCCAGGTATCCTCGAGGCAGAGACGGGCAGTGGGTTTGCTGCTCTGGATTTCTGGGGCAGTGCTTTTGGAAGGGGGCAGTGAAGGGAGAAGGACAAGGCGGGGCAAGCTAAGCAAGGGCGTGGTCTCAGCTGGAGACCCACTGCAGGGGAAGCTCTGGAGTATGAGCTGCACCCAGGTGGGTTACACCTTGAGACAAGGCAGTGGCTCTTTGTGCCCCATGTCAGTCTGTCCTTGGCTGTGGGTTGTCCAGGGCAGGGGTAGGGGGATGCTTCTAAACCACCCCCTGCCCATGCCAAAGGTAGTTTTCCCAAGAAGGGACATCTATGAATCCATACTGGCCAATATTCTCAGGTGCTAGGGGACAGGTGCGCTGGCCAAATGAAAGGGACGTGACAGGGGCATCCACTCTACCCCCAGGCTCTTCTCATCGTCTGTTAACTGGGAAACCAGATAACCAGACTGACTTGGGGGATGTTGTGGTCTGAATGTTTTTGTCCCCCGCAAACTATATGTTGAAATTTTGATCCCCAAGGTGTTGGTATTAGGAGGTGGGGCCTTTGGGAAGTAATTAGGGCATGAGGGTGGAGACCTCACAAGTAGGATGAGTGCCCTTATAAGAGGCACCACAAAGAGCTCCCTGCCCCCACCATGAGAGGACACGGGACTGCGACCAGAAGAGGGCGCTCACCAGAAACCGACCAGGCCAGCACCTCCAGTCCCCAGACCCGGGAGAAGTGAGTTGGCATCGTTTATAGGCCACCCAGGGCCGCACTTTGCTACAACAGACAGGAGACGCACCAGCGAAGGCAGATTGCTCTGCCTGGGCGTCTGCTTCACTTGCCAGTGAGTGATTTCACAACTCTGGCTTTAGAAATCTGTATTTCTACTTCTGAAGGTTTTTCTGCTTCCCATCTACTTGTGTCTGTGTTCAGTAAAGTTGAGGTCCCTGAGAAAGTGAGTTCCAGATATGTGAGTTCTTTGGATCCGGAATGGGCTGTGCTGTTGTAACTGCAGGAGGACCCTCGTCTCAGCCTGTGCAAACAGCGCCCTCAGGAGCTCAGGCAGTGGTGCAACCTGCGCAGCCCTGCCAGTGGGCCCAGGGGTGTTCTGAATTGCCACTCGAGCAATGCACGGAAACACCACCCTCTGTTAGCTCCTGGCACTGGCACTGCTTCTGGCTAAAGTGGAACTGGCAGGGTAGTGAGAAGGGGCTGCTGGGCATGGAGCCCCCAGGCTTGCTGTCCTGTGAAACCGCCCAGCACCAAACACCAGTTACAAAGTCCCAAGTGCCCTGCAGGAGGGAGGCTCCTGACTCCCCCCCATGGTATGCAATGTGTGGCCATGACCTTGTCCCCCAGCTGGACTGTGGCTCTTTCACAACATTGCTGGGACGTGTCCAGGTTGCTGTGGAAACATGCGGGGGCTCTACTGTCAAATCCCAGACGCCTCAGACATGCTGTGAAATAAACAGGATCGACAGGGCCAAGTGCCTGTTTCTGCGGCTTACACGGCTCACAGGAAAGGGCTGGGAGGGACACTGTCTAACCCCGGGCCTGTTGCTGGGAGACAGTGCCTGTGCCTCCAGGGAAGCTGTGCTCACACACGGGACTCACTTAGTGGGAGCTAGGAAGGCAGTGAAGGGGCATGGGGGGAGGAGAGATCAGGAAGACTGTTCACATCGGGTCTTCTGCACCCACTAGCCACCCCTTTTCAAACAGGGATGGTCCCCACGCCCCTGCCATGGTTGTCCTTGGGCTTGGATGAGAGAATATGGGCAAGTGCTGGGTCCGACGCCTGACTCCTGTGCCTCTTAAATGGCAGCTGGTGAGGGCAGAAGGTAAACTGCCTTTCCACCCATAGCCTGGTGTTGTTTGCAGCTTCACAGTGTCCTTGATGGTATTCGGTGCTGGGCGCTTGGTAAACATTGGAGTCTCTGCTTCTTCCAAAGGGACTGCGCCCCCCCAAACAGCTCGTCGTCCCCTGACGTGCCTTCTCATTATTGCCTTCAGTTCTCCTGCCATGCTCCCACAAGGGTGCAGCCTGTCAACACCTTTAGTCCTCGTAACTATGATTTCTCTTGTGTACTCCTCTTCATGTGCCAAGATGGGAGATAAAAAATGAACTCCGGCTATACGTGATCATTGTAGAAAAACTAGATAATACAGATAAGCAACAACCAAATCACAATCAAAATATTCCAAATTTCCACCCAGAGACAACCGCTGTAACATTGACTCCAAGTTTTTCCCTTGTAAGTCCTTGTTCTTTAAATTGCTTTTCCAACTTGTATATGCCGAACACCCTTCCAAATAACTAAAGATAAAACTATAATCCACAGCGCCATTTAAAATGGCTATATAGTGCTCTTCTATAGAATGTGTTTTGCCAGTATTTGGGCGGTTTGGATAGGTTTTCTGCTGCAGACAACACTGTGGTGAGTAATCTTGCACATCTGTCTTTGTGCATTTATCCACTTGTTTCTTACGAGCGAACCCCTGGAAGTAGCGTGGTACAAAGGGTGTGTGTCTCTTGAAGGCCTTTGTTGCATATTGCTAAGTTCCTCCGCAAATGTACGTATTTACAGTCCCTCCCGTCTGAGAAAGCGGGTCATTTTCCTCACACTCCTGCCCACACTGGTTATTAGTGTTTCAAAGTTTTTCCAATCCAATATTTGAAAAATGCATTCTTGTCATGTTTTCTTCTATTCTTGTGATCACAAATGAAATTTATCACTTTGCACTTATTGGCCACCTGTTTTTCTTATTTTATTAAATGCTTCTTCATTACTATTCTTAGCCATTTCCCCATGAGGGTGTTTCTCATTCTTTGTTGATTTACACGGGGTTTCTACCTACACTCTTACACATGGAATATTCCCCTTAGTGTGGGGGAGGAATTAGGTGTGAACTCTCTGATGGAAGTGCTGTAAGGTGAGGCTCCCTCTAGGAGGCCTTTAAAGGAGAGAGGTTGCTCCCCGTGGAGTTGGGGGGGTCTTGTGTTTATTGTCCAAAATGGTACTCACAAAGAGGGCTGAGGCTGAGGGGCAGCAGGCTCCAGGTTCGACCTCGGCGGGACACCGGATCCAGACGCTGTGAAGTGGGGGCTGGATGGCGCTGCACTTCCTCGTGTCCGCGGCCCCTCTGGTCCTCAGGCGACCTCAGCGTCACTCAGAAGTCTCTTTAGCGAGGCTTAGGCCCCAGCCCAGGAGAGTCAGAAGCACCGATAAATATATAGACATAAAATTTACCATTTTAATCATTTTAAGGTGTACAGTTCAGTGGCATCACGTGCATTCACGTTGTTATCCAACCACAGGACTTTCACATCATCCCAAACTGAAACTCTGTACCTATTAAATAGCATCTCACCATTTCTCCCTGCCCCCCAGCCCCTGGCAACCACCATTCTAATTTCTGTCTTTATGAATCTGACTACTCAGGTACCTCATGGAAGTGGAATCGCACAATACTTGTCCTTTCGTGTCTGGCTTATTTCATCGAGCATAATGCCTTCAAGTTTCATCCGTGTTGTAGCCTGTGACAGGATCTTCTTCCTTTTTAAGGCCGAATAGTATTCTACTGAATGTGTGTGTGCATATATCACATTGTTTTAGTTTATTATAAAAGTGTGCTTCATTATAAGGAAATTCTAAATATAACCAACAATACTGAAAATAATGTAACTGGCATTTATGGCCTCAGAGTTCTTTATTAAATAAGATTTTTATTTTTTTGCTGTTCCACAAATAGTAATAATTAGCTTATGCAACAAAATAGGTAAACTGAAAAAGTGAATAAATACAGAATGATGAACCAAAAATCTAGGGTTCTGTGTGGTTCTTATTAGCATGGCTTTAAAAATAATAGTAAACAGAGAACAATTCATCTTCATATAGTGAGCTCTCTTCCTACGAGAGAGTTTGCAAAACTGTTAGACAGTGATCTAGAATGTGGCTGAACTTACACTTTACATACTTTAACTTCTTACATATACATTACTTGGTTAATGTGTTTTAGCCACATTCTCACTGTACAAGTAAGGCCATAAACATTCTCTAACAAGACCACACTAACCACAGAATAATGTTACCTGTGTATGGATTTCCTTAAAATGTTTCCCAAAATGGAATTGCTCATTTAAAAGTGAACTGGTTAGAATTAATTGTTCTAGACTTTGAGGTCAGGCAGGCTAGAAATATAAGGCTATATTGCTTTGGTTGCATATAAGTCATCTTATGGAGCCAGTAATATGTGTATCAGTTATCAATGAAAATCTATTCTGGTTGGGGTTGTTCTTCACTGTAGGGGTCTACATCAAAGCAAATGGAAAGGCCTAATGGGACATTTGGAATGGGCAGGGATTGCTTTTATCTTTGCATATGATTTTGCTTATAAAAATTTATTTCTACCACCTTGAAGGAAGCCCAAGGGAACAGACGTCAGAGAGAATTGTGTTGCGAATGCCAAGTGCAGAACGAAGGACTGTCCTGTGGACATGTTGATGGGACCCCAAATTACTTTCAGTATAGAGTTTTTGTGGTATATGGTATATACAATCTTAGACTTTTAGAAGACAATAAGTAAATTTAAATAGCTTTTTAAAAAACTTTGTGACATTAAATGTGAAACTCAAATTTTTAAAGATAAAGAACACAGAGAATTGTAAATGAAAAAGGAAGCAGACATATGTACTTTATACAAGAGCGTCAAACTCATTTTCACTGGGGGCTGCATCAGCCTCGCAGTTACCTTCAAAGAGCCAAAATAATTTTAGGACTGTATAAATGTAACGACTCCTTAACTAGGGGCAAGAAGCTCAGCACTGCCACCGGGTAGAAACAAGGTGCTGGGCTGGATAAAACAAGGTGGAGGGCCAGATTCGGTTTGCGGGCCTTGTGTTTGCCATTGTGCCTTATGAGGAAAAAGTGTTAATGATCTGTCACCTAAAAAAGACTCTTACCATTACAATGACTAAATTGCCTGTTCTTGAAACTACTGGTTACTGACATTATACCAATGAAGTGAAAATGCACTTTATTGTGAAAATATAAAAGGTTCTTAATTGCATATGATGTTTTATACCATTTTACCAATAGACCAAGGCTAGCACATAACTTATCAAGCCAGAAAAACTTTAAAACAAAAATGATTAAAATTGTACTTACTATATAGATAAAATTAATTATAAAAAGAACGAAATCATGCTGTATAGAATGATTCATTGCCAAGTTCCCTCTTACATGGGCATAGTCACTGACATATCCATCTAAGTCAAAACAAACACAAATCGCCTACGATACCATCCTTTAATTATCTCTGTGAGCACAGATACTTTCGGTATATTACAAGCATTTGAATAAAACTTTCAGTCAATTTTGGGGAGTAGAAAATCATTTCATTAAGGACTTTTAGTCAAGATGGAGGCATAGGTAGACATGCTTTGTCTCCTCACACAACCATAGACAAAATTACAACCAGATCTTAAAACAAATAACACCCAGGACCACCAGAAAAATTGAGCTGTATGGAAGTCTGACAACCAAAGATTTAAAGAAGCCAAATTCATCCAAATGGGTAGGAGGGACCAAGTGGTGGAGACCAGCAGAGAGGCAGGGTGGTGTTGAGAGGCAGTGGCAGTGGAACGTATGGTCCCACATTCACGTGTGGTGGATAAAAATTGGGAGGAATAACTTGGGAGCAAGTGATCCCAGCCCCAGGATAGACCACACAGCCCAGGGTTCTAGCACCACAAAGATAAATCCCATTACCTGTAGCTGTAAAAACCAGTGGGATTTTGGGTGGCAGAAGAAACTGCCAGATTTTTGCCACTTAAAGTGCCTGCATAGACTTAGAATGTACACAAACCTACCCACTCTGGGTTTCACCACCAGGGCAGCAGCTATAAGTGTACCAGTCACATACAGGAAGTGGGTGAAGTAACTGGAAATGGAGCAAGTGGCAGTAAAACCTCCAGCAGTTGTCCCCTCTCTAAGCCTTCCCCCCACACAGAGCCAAAAAGTGGTTAAGTGGGTTCCCCATCCTGGCAATTACCTAAGGCTCCACCCCACACAATTTACAGGTGCCTTTTCTACATAGGCTATGCTACTAAGACAGGAGGTGAAAGCAGCTCTATCTAATACATAGAAACAAATACAGGGAGGCTGACAGATTGAGGGACAAGGAAATATGGCCAAATGAAAGAACAGAACAAAATCCAAGAAAAAGAACTAAATGAAACAGAGATATACAACTATTAGATGCAGAGATCAGAACACTGGTGATCAGGATGCTCAGATAACTCACTGAGTATGGCAACTATCTAAAGGAAAAAAATGAAGGTCACACTAAGTGAGATAAAGAAAAATCCACAGGGAGCCAACAGTGAAGGAAAGGAAGCCAGGACTCAAATCAACAATTTGGAACATAAGAAAGAAATAAACATTCAACCAGAACAGAATGAAGAAACAAGAATTCAAAAAAATGAGAAGACTCTGAGACATCCCCAAAAGTCCCAACATCTGAATCATAGGGTTGCCAAAAGAAGAGGAAGAGCAAGAAACTGAAAACTTATTTGAAAAAAATGACAAAAGAAAACTTCCCTCATTTGGCAAAGGAAATAGACATACAAGTCCAACAAGCACAGAGAGTCCCAAACAATTGTGCTGTGTCCCAGACACAGCATAATTAAAATGCCAAAGGTTAAAGATAAGTAGAAAAATCTTAAAATCAAGAAGAGAAAATCAGAGAGTTACCTACAAAGGAGTTTCCATAAGACTATCAGCTGATTTTTTAAAAGAAACTTTGCAGGCTAGAATGGACTGGAAAGAAGTATTCAAAGTCATGAATATCAAGGACCTACAACCTAGATGACTCTATCCAGCAAAGCTATCATTTAGAATGGAAGGGCAGATAAAGTACTTCCCAGACAAGGTGTAGCTGAAGGAGTTCATTATCATCAAGACATTATTACATGAAATGTTAAAGGGACTTATTTAAGAAAAAGAAGATCAAAACCATGAACATTAAAAAAGTAACAAATTCACAAATATCAACAACTGAATGTAAAAAAACAAACAAAAAAAACTAAGCAAACAACCAGAACAGGAATAAAATCATAGATATGGAGACCATTTGGAGAGTTATCAGGTGAGAGTGGGGAGGGGGAGCATGGGCAAAATGGTGCAGGGAATAAGAAGCATAATTGGTAGGTAGAAAATAGACAGGGGAAGGTTAAGGACAGTATAGGAAATGGAGAAGCCAAAGAACTTACAGGCATGACTTATGGACATGAAGGGGGGAGTGGTAGCTGGAAGGAAGGGGGTACCAGGCTGAGGGGAGCAAAAGGGTAATAAGTGAGACAACTGTAATAGCACAGTCAATGAAATATACTTAAAAAATAAATAGCTGAAACCCCCTCCAAAAGAAAATCATTTTATCGACCTGTCAATATTTTTACAATTTCCTCTTTAGAAAGTGATGTTAAAGCCTATTGCTTATTAAACCACTATTGTTTACTGATACATTGTAAATGTTAAAAAAAAAAGGAAAAGTATGAGGATCACAGAAAATGCTTGGCATCTACACAAACACATTCTCAGTAAACAAGTCAGCACTGTGTAATTTTGTTACTAGAGGCCTTCTTGCTCCATACCTTCACACAGCGGGTTCAACAATGAACATACTTGTTCCAACAGGGAAACTGACTGTTCTCCGTAGGTGATGATGTTCCTTTTCATAATCTCCATGGAAGACCCTTAAAGCCTTTCAGAGGCTTGCACATCCATGGCTTGCTTTTCATCATCATTTTTACTTCTCCAGATTGTACAGTGAAAAAAGCCTCGGCCAAGTCTCCCTGAGCAATGACTTGCTCTCCCTTGTTGAGTGCTTTGGTGCCTGTCACACCTAACACGTTTAGGTGTTCAGAAACTTCCAAAGATTTAAGGAATGGCAGTGACTCAATGAAACTTTCATACATTTTTCTCTTTTTGGCATTATTTTTTACAATTATTCTCCTGAAGGCTACGCTGTCCAAAGCCCACAGAGCACCAAGACAGCAGCAGTGACGGCAGCTGCTCTGGAGTAACTGTAGGTTGAGGCCCGCTCGCCACAACGCGCCGGCTGGCCTAGTTACCAACGCATCTTCCAACACCATCACATTTTACATAACCATCAAACGGCCCTCTGCTGATTACATACAAGCTGTCACCATCATAACCTCGATCAATTACACGTTCCCCTTCTTTGACTCATTTTTCAAAGATAGCATCTAGTACTTGAGACTTTTGCCCCTGATCCAGGTTCTTAAACAGCAGGATGTCTTTGCAAGCCTTTCGCAATTGATTTTTTTGATCATCGGTTTTTGGATGTATAATTCTGGACTCTGCATCATCTCCATCAGGACTATAAACTTCTGCACATACAGAGACGTGCCTCGTGAATCGGTTTATTACTGGAGCGTTGAACACCCCTGTATCCGCTGCCTCCGCCCCCTCTTCCTGCTCATATTTTTTGGAGTCGGTGTGCAAGGGCTCCTGCTCAGCGATGTTGACCTCCTTGTTGCGGGAGCCTCCCCCAGCCAGGTCCTGACCTCGTGGCCACAGCACTCAGTGCCTTTGCGTTCCTTCTCTCGCTGCAGGCACCCGAAGTGCTGCAGCGCGACTCCAGCCGGGCCTCAGGCTGGTGCCTCAGCACCTCCACGATGAAACCCTGTGGCAGTTCCGCCAGCCCCTCCGGAATCTTGATGCTCACCCTGCTCTCCAAGCAGCGGGCGCGTGTGCGCCGCCCTCACCCCCTCCCGGGACTGGCCTCCGGCTCCCGCGGCCTACGAGCAAGCGCAGATAGAGCGGGAGGCACTACCCGCTGCGGGTGCGGTCTCCTGAGCCTGGGCTTTTCCGCTGCCCCAGCACGCGGCTGCTTGGTGCTGACGGCAGCTGAGCGAGAGGAGGGCTGGCAGCACCTCTGCCTCCTCCCGCTCCCGCAGCGGCCGCCTATATATCCCATTTTGTCCTTCCTTCTGTTAATGGAGCTGACTACATTTTGAGGAGCAATATGCACAGCCCTCACTTGGGAAGTGGTTAAATGCAGAATTCAATGAATATTTCTGGAAAGAGATTCAAGACTCTGCAGCAAGCTTCTGGACTACCTGCCTTACAAGCCAGGCCAATTCTTCATTCTCTTGGAAAAAGTCACAGCACCAAGAACTGATCTCAGCGAGTAGGTCCCACATATTTTACAGGAAGCTTTTTAAAAATGCAAATTATCCATTCTTCCCTTTCCATCCTGTTCCACCCTCCACCCATCACTCTCATCTGACAGGGCCCAGCAGGTGCGAGTGGGTCTGAGTGCCTCTCTGCCACCGCCAGGCCTCAGCTGGCCCTGTGCCCAGCTCCCAGCAGGCTTCTCACCTGCTTCAACGCCCAAATCCTGTTTTTATCTATGTATTTGACTTCTCTCAATTGGAACAAGGATCCTGAGGCTAAAAGCCTGTAGTCTATATTCGTTCATTCGACAAATATTTATTGAGTGTTACTCTGTGCAAAGCACTGGTGTTTCTAGGTAGGGAGGAGGGTACAGCAAAGAACAAAAGAGACCGGAATCCCTGCCGTATCAGCGTTCGTGCTGGTGGGGACACGGATAATAAACAAGCTAAACAAGCAAAACAGTGGCTAGGGATTCACATTAAGCATGACAAATAACGCAGAGGAGAGAGATAGGAATTTTGGGGTGATGTTGACATTTTATAGAGGAAGGCCGGAGCAGTCTTCACTAGGAGGTAGCAGTGGGTAGAGAGATGTGGGGGAAGTGAGGGAGCCAGCCATGCAGGTATCTGAGAGGCTCATTCCGGGTGGAGAGAATAGCAAATACAGAGGTCCTGAGGCAGGAGCCTGCCGCATGCGTCCTAGGCGGCCAGTGTGCAGGGATAGTGTGAGCGAGGCAGAGGAGGGAAGAAGATGAAGCAGAGGGTAGCAGGTTAGGTCCTGGAGGCTCTAGTATTGTCCAGTGGAAATATCTCAGCCATGTGTGTACTTTTCGGTTTTCTAGTCACAATCCTAAGAAAGTAAAAAGAAGCAAGTGAATTTAATTTTATTTTATTTTTAATTAAATGTATTGAGGTGACATTGGTTAATAGGGTCATACAGGTTTCAGGTGTACATTTTTATGGTACATGATCTGTGTTGCATTATATGCCCACCACCCAAAGTCAAATCATTAATTTTTTAACTCTCCCTGAGAATACATTTATTAATTTTTAGAGAGAGAGGGCAGGAGAAAAAGAGAGAGAGAAACATGAATGTGAGAGAGAAACTTCCATCAGTTGCCTCCTGTACTCACCCAGACCAAGGACCGAACCTGCACCCTAGATGTGTGCCCTGACTGGGAATTGAACCTGCAATCTTTTAGTGTATGGGATGATGCTCCACCCAATCGAGCCACCCAGCCAGGGCAAATTGTTGACTTTTATATATTTTATGTAACTGAATGTATCTAAAATATTATTTCCACATGCCGTTGATATATAAAAATTATTGATGAGATATTTTACTTTTTTGGTATTGTTTCTGAAATCCATTGTACATTTCACACTGGTCACACATCTCAATTTTGACTAGGCACATTTTAGGTGCTCAACAGCTGCCTGTAATTAGTGGCCACTGCCATGGGCAGCAGAGTCTAGGACTTGTGAAGACCTTGATTTTTCCTCTGTGATATTTCAAAATGCAGGTTTTGTTATCATTCAGGTGCGGCAAGTCCCACGAATCAGGAGAAGACTGCTACTGCAAAGCCAGTTGTCACATTCACAGTCCCCAGAGAAGAGGGCGCACCACACCACTAAGGCCACACAAGGACGCACCAGGGTCAGTCAGGAGGTGGAGGGTAAAAGGGAAGCTGAGCACGAGACTTTGTTGTGGTTTCCATGGAAAGGAATTAGAGAGTATGGGCAAGCAGGCACAGGGTGGGCTAATCTGGAGACTATCAGTGGTCTCTGGGGCCTCGGGCTGCCTCTGGTTGTCTGGACTGGCTCTGGGCTGATTAGGGCAGGCATGTGGTGGCCTTGAGGGTAAGAGGTCCACAGAGGAGGCTTGGGGGTGCTGAACCTAGACTGGTTGATTTGGGTATGAAAGGCACCTCACAAGACACCCTAGGAAGGACAGTCTGTCTGGAGTCATCAAGTCCCCAAGATATGAATGCATCAGAAAGACAAGGTCAATGTAGAGGGAGATAGGAGCTGCAGGGCCGGAGCCAAAAAGGGGCGTGAGCCGGCAGCCCTGTTTGAGGGGAGATGACAGGGGCCCAGGGTAGAAACCAGGACAGCTAGGGGGCTGCTGCAACGCTCCAGCAAGAGGACGAGGCTTAGGTAGAGATGGAGGCCCTGGGGGTGGGGAAGGCATCTGAGTTCTAGACAGAAAGACTCAAAAAGGATTCCTTACCTAAGCACCTGGATGCCAAAGTGAGAGTTGGCCCTTCAGTGTACCTTTGAAGGCAAGTAGGAAAACACATTGCTGAAATACTTACATATTTAATAAAATTCCAGCGCGCATAGACGGTGAAGTAATCCTGAAACAGACCCAGAGTCATTCTCCATTGGCTCCTCACCACTCGGAGGGTCCCTGCGCCAGGCTGGCTGGGTCATTGTGTTTCCCAGGTTGGAGTCTGGTTTTAGAATCGGGGTCTGTCCGCAGAGCAGGTCAGTGTCCAGAGAGGGTGCAGTGTCAGGGCCAGCGGATCCCCTCTGACTCCCATACACCTTCACTGACAGGATGTCCCGGGGCTTTGCTGCAGAAAGACTGTTGTTGAAGGAGTCACTTGTCCTTCTGTGCCTCTCTGAGGCAACATCTTCTATGCAAAAGTGCTGCCTGGCCCAAGGTCCATGTGTCAGGATTCGGTGGAGCTCCTGGCTAACAGATCCCTCACCTTATCCATCACCTTCATCCCAGCATCCAGCTGGGAGATATTAGAATTACTTTTGCATATTTTCTTTGCAATCTAAACAGAATGCTTTTGATTTTCCCAGCGTCTGGCCTCCTTCATAGCTTGTCAGCTAACTCCAGCCCAGCTGCACGAAGCACAGCCGGTGGTGGGGACATTTCCCCTCTGCATTCAAAATGATGGTGGTTTAAGGCACACTCAGAGCTCACAGAGGCATACAGTTAAGATAGGAATATTGAGTCAAACAAAACCACCGCTTTCCTAGAAAGCAGGTGACTGGATGGAGACTTCCTTTAAAAAAAAACAAAACAAAACAGGTGGGCTCTTAAAGGCAACGTGGCTGACCTGTCAGCACCTGTGCCAGAAGTCACAGGCGCAGGGAGGCACTGCTCAAAGTAGCCCCTGAGAAGTGACCCTGTTCGGAAGATCTGCCTGTGCTTGGGGCACGTCTGGAACTCACTCCCCTCGGCAATGGCTTTCAGAGTCCACTTAAGGTGTGTAGGAAACCCCATCTCATTTTTGGGAACCAAAACAATGGTGTTACCCACTTTGATTTCATATATTAACTACCAGATTTGATTCTGAATATTTTTTCTACTTTTTGAGCCCATTTTTAAAAATCTGAAAAGGCCCAAGGCCTGAAAGCAATTATATTCAAAGTCTGCCAATACATTCAAGTGATTATTTCATCACTAAAGTAAGGGGATCATTCCAATGAATATGTATTTAAACCTCTGACTGAAAAGCTTTTATTGAAAGATTATTCTGAATTTACAAACAGAAAAGTTTACAATTCATGCATGACGGATGCATATTCAGGACCTGACCCCTGGTGTGACCAGAGCTGCCTACCACAGCATGCGGACTTTTTTCTCATCACACATGGTCCCCGTTTGACTGTCTGTGTTCCATCCACACCTTCTCCACTCCTACCCTGCTCTTCTCCCTGTGCTCCTCTTACCACTGGCTCTTCCACGAGGTGCGTGTAGCTCCTTTGAAAACACACCGTGTCCAGCTGGCAGCCTCCCTCCCCTCAGGTCTCTGCAGCTCATGATGGCACTCTCTTGAGCTATGTACTTGGGCTTCAATTCACAAATGTACCCTATGATGACCATGGCAGCGACCGACTCCGCAAGGCCCACTGGACCACAACACCATCCGAGATGACTCATTGGCCTAAATTCCTGAGTCAGACATGGCCACATGGTCCCCTTCTCAGGCAAGAGTCCTTCTTTTCGGGACAGCATTTCTGCCTCTGCTGTCAACTAATATTCATTACTTTCTCTGTCTCAACGTTCAAAATCCCAGATGTCATGACTGAATTTTAGAATGGACATCAATCTCTTAAAGTTGGATTAGTGTCAAATTCAAATCTGCAGTTATATTTACCACACTTAAACGTGCCTCTCCAGCCCACCAGGTCAGGGAAGTGCGAGCAAGCCCTGGGTGAGCAGAACCTACACGGGCTTCTGTGAGCAAGTGGGTTCAGCATGTTTGTGCTTGGGGGGAGTGTGAACCGTTGCTGGCCATGAGCTCACAACAAATGGCCAAGAGGAGTTCAAGAGTAGACACCAAGGCCAGCCAAGAAGACTTGAAAGATATAACCATGGAAAGGGGTGGGCCCGGGAACCATCAAGTCAGGCCCTGCACCCATGGCTTGAAAACTTATCTTAGGATGTGCTCTGTATATCTAGGACACCTTGTAGTGTCAATTGTGGGTCTTCACACAACAAGATCTTGGCCCATTTATGACAGTAAGCGTCACTCTCCCAAGGGCTAGAGTTCCTTAAATTGTAGTTACACCTCTCTTCCTTGACAAAGTGGTAACTGAGGAAGCGGCCTAAACTGGGTACCCTGAATATATGCCCCCTTGCAGATAATCTTAGATTTCCCATACTGGTGGGCAGGTATAAGAAGTATACAACAGAATATTGACATGTATTTAGGTATTACTTTGAATTGCATTGAATGAATTTTCTTCCCTCAGTAGATCTGTCTTTTTTTATGTTTTACCAAGTTGTGTGTTATCTTTTTTTGCATTTCGTGAGCACACATCAGTGACAGGGGCTCTGGGCAATGCAGGGAAACCAGCTTGATGCTTTGTCACTCAACAGCACATGGTATGCAGTAGACGAGCCAGCTGGTCTCACGGTGAGTATGAACGTCTTGTCGGCTGGTTGTATCAGGCCTGAAAACTGACCTTCTCCCTTCCCTCTTTTTCAACAATTGTATTCTTCATTCCTTGACTCTCTTTACCTCCCTTTTAATTTTCTCACTTGTTTTTTGGTGGTCTCATTTCAGCCCAGCTATCAGAAGTTGTGGACATCCTCCTTTCTTTCCCCTCGTTGCTCGCCCTTAGTTAACTTTCCACCAGTCCTCCGGAAACTGCCGGCCTCAAAATCCAGTCTAAAACCAGTGATTGCTGTGTTCCTGCTACTTGTCTGGTTTAAGATCATTTATTACTTCGGAGTGTACAAAGTTTTTTCCCCATTCACCAGAAGCTAAAGTTCAATTTTATTTTTAAAAACATTTTATTTTTATTTATTTTTAGAGAGAGGGGAAGAGAGGGAGAAAGAGAGGGAGAGAAGCATCAGTGTGAGAAACATCGATTGGTTGCCTCTGGCATTCGCCACAAACCAGGACCAGCCAGCAGCCCAGGCTTGTGCCCTGCTTGGGAATTGACATTTTGCTTTGCAGGACAATGTTCAACCAACTGAGCCATGCTCATTAGGGGAAAGTTAAGTTTTAAAATTAAAATTTAGTGTTCTAAGAAAACGAACATGGCTATATGCAAAAATTACCAGGTTGTCCATCACCACATTGTCTAGAATGAAAAACAATGAGAAGAAAAGTTAAAATCCATCTATGGAGGCTTAATTAAATTGAGTTCTTATATTAGAATAATAAAAAGTCATATAAATGTAATATTTGATGATGTGGTAAGTTGTTTACAATATATTATTGCTTAAAAAAAGGTTAAAATCAATATGTAGAGGATGATCCTCTCTGTGCAAATGAACCCAAACTACTCATCTCTAGCCACAGAAAGAAAAACCCAAGTAAGCATGATCTAGGAACCCAAAGAGTGAGAAATAACAAATGTTAATGGGATCAGCTCTGGGCGCAGGGGAATCATGCTTGGGTTTTATTTCCTTAATTTTACTTACCTATATTTTCTTAAAATTCCACAAATAATTTTGAAATGATGACAGTTTTCATTTTTTTTTTGACAGTTTTCATTTTTTAATTTGAATTTTTGATGAATGGAAACAGAGTTTTACACGGGACCAGAGAGAGACAGACAGGGAAGCGAAGGCTCAGGTGGAGAGAGGGCACGGGGCAGCGGGAGGAGAAGCTGCCTGACCCCTGCCCAGGTGCCCAGGGGGGCTTTACCTGAGGTAGGTGGCAGTCAACCCTGAAGAGGCCCCTTGGCAGGGAGGGCACAAGTTTAAGGAAGAGATGCTCAGTGATACACTGAATGTTTTCCTTTCGTCGGTATGGAAGCTTGTTCCTGAGTGAGTGGTCTACTAGGGCCACCATGACAAATACCCCAGACTGGGGTCTTAAATGAGAGACATTTACTTCCCACAGTCCTGGAGGGGGGAAGTCCAAGAGCAAGGTGTAGGCAGGGTGGGTTTCACCTGAGGCCTCCCTCCTTGGCTTGGGGATGGACAGCTTCTCCCTGTGTCCTCACACGATGCTTCCTCTGTGCATCAGGGTCCTGATGTCTCCCGTGTGTCCACACTTCCCCTCGTTACAGGGACACCCACCAGTCTCGGTCTTACTGCCTTAGGGACCACCCCAGAGGCCTCTTTTTAACTGAATCTCCTCTTTAAAGGCCCTCTCTCCAAACATTCTGAGGTTCTAGGAATAGGGCTTGAACAGATGACTCTGAGGGGCCCGGGTCAGCCCACAGCAGCCACTCTCCTGTCTTCTGAGTGGAAAACAAGCTGAGGCAAGCGCGGGAGTGCTGAAATCACGGTTTTCTTGGCATTGCATGTGCATTTTTTGCCTCTCTCCACTAGAGGGCAAACTTTTAAAATGCTTATTTTAAAATGTTAGCCTTCATTTTTAACCCTTTATAGGCTAAATAGTTTCTCTTAAATTAAAAAAAGAGTTAGAAATAGATAACATTAGTCTCACCAAATCTCAGCAGCCCATTCTTCTCTTTTCTTGGAAGTTCAGAATCAGATAATTTTCCACTACTGGGTGTGGATGTCTTGATCATTTCAAAATCAAAATCAGTTGTTCAGAAAAGCAATTCTTTGCTCATATTACATTTTATTATGATTCCTATAATTTTAGTTTCATCATCTCATGTTCTAAACACCTTATGAGGTAAAGAGTTATTATGCAAGATTTCTCAAAGGGAATTCTGCAGTCAGAGGACTTGAATTCACTTGTTTGTTTGCTCATTCACTGGCCAACAGACGTGTTACTGTGTGCAAGGCCATGAGCTGGGGGCTATCAGCTGCCGGCAGCATATCTCCCGCCTCCTTGGATGTGACAACAATACGAATGTCTCCAGATATCACCAAAGGTCCCTAGGGGTCAAAATTGCCCCTGGTAGAGGACCACTGAGCTAGAAAAACTTGAATCGGTCACACTGTCATCAAGTAGAGACAGCACCTGGCCAAGGTCCTGGCTGCATGCAGCACCCCTGTCCAGCCCTTGCCATCCAGTCTGCGCTGTTCACACTGTCATGTGCAATCTACTCAGCACCACAGCTCCCCTGCCCCCGATGCCTGCATGTACCAGGAATGCTTCCTAGGCGTGAGCTCAGCGGACACTGACAAGCCCTTGGAGGTGGACGTATTATGAATTCTGATCTACAATTGAGGACCCTGAGTTCAGAACCCTGTGCACAAGACCATAGGTGAGTCTGCATCTGCTTCTGGATGCATTGTTTTCAGCCTCTCTGCCTCCACTGGCAACTGATGACACCCATCTTGTCACCCACTTTGCGTAGCCTACGTGATCCAATGACAGGCTCCCGCGGGCCATGTTCTCACAAACTGTGTGCACCTGCCCACATGCTGGGGCTTGAAAAGTGTTGTTCGTGGGTTGACTGAGCACTTTCTCCCCATGTGCTTTTACCTTTTGAAAATCATGAGTAGATTCAGGAATTAGTCTCTCTGTGCATCCTTATCTGTGTTGCTCCCTCTCCTAGAAAGCGTTGTCATTAGCGTCAGAATCATTCAGTTACAGTTGCAGAGACGGCCTGTGTCCTGGGGAAGTGTGCACGCCTTCACCCTTGAGGAGCACACTACATGGGGTCACCCATGGCTTTCTTAGTGTTTACTGCACAGATGGAGGTGGCATTCAAAATCTTATGCCAGAGATTTCATCTTTTGTATTTGGGATGCACAAAGTCTGGGTGACACAAACAGAGCGAGTGAAGCTGAGCGCCTGTGGGAATTGACTGCAGCCAGAAATCCATGGGCAGAAAAGAGAACTAACAGGGACTCACCGGTGGGGGCAGGGGATGGGGACAGAATCGCTTAGGAAAGCTGTGAGGCCAGCACAGCACATTGGGACTGCAGAGGCTAAAGAGAAGGTGGAAAAGGATCCTTAGCTCAGGGTTTCCATCTGCACGATGGGCATCCTACTGCTGCCAACCTGGCAGCCAGCTGTGAGGTGTTGCTAAGAGAAGGCTTAGTTAACAGCACAGTGCCTGGCGTGCAGTAACGTACCCAACACAATTTCTCTTCCCCTTTGTGCCTCTTGTTCTTCTCTTCAGTTCAGACAGGCTTTCTTTTTTGTGACTTGGGAGGAGTAGTGTGTAGAAATCCACATGGTGTGATGTATCACATTGCGGGGGGGAAAGGCAGGAGAGGGTGTCATGCAGAGAGGCTCTTACCCACAGTGTGGCATCGCCTGGGCTCCGGGACTGGAGCCAGACCAGGGTTGATCGGTGGTGGGCAGCCCTTTTGGAAGGCAGGGTCTCCTGGAGCTCACCAGCACCCATGGAGGAGCAGAGAGAACAGGGACAGGCTGCTGGAGGCACATGGAGAGTCCTGAAACTCAGATCCAGACAGTCCCGGCCAGGGGCTAGGGGGCCCCCTCATTGCGGGCTCCCAGTCAGAGGGGCTCCGGGAGCTCCCACGCTTGCTTTCATCTAACTGGCATCTTATTTTTCAATTATCTTGGTTTTGTGCTATATGTTTTCAAATAAATTGTTGCTTATTTTGCTTATCTTTCTAATTCACTAAGGTTTCTGGTCTTTGTTTTATATCTTGATGCATCTTTAATGACTTTAATTTCTTCCTTAACCCATTCAGAATTTTTCTCTTCTATTTATCTTTGTCTTAACTTTTGTCTTTCAAAAATTCTTATTCCTTTTATTGTGGCTTGTAAATCATTTTAATTTCTCTAAGCTTTCATTTTTTATCTGTCTTAATTTTTTTATAAAAACAATTTATCTTTTTAAGTCCCCTTCTTACATTTTGTCCATCTTAATCTCTTTTTGTTGTTGTTTCTCTTAATTTCTTAGTTTTGGGTGATGTCTGTTTTATTTTTGAACTCTGGCTTATCAATGGTGGGCACGACGCGTGTGCGCAGACTGAGCGTGGGACTAGGGCCAGTGCCTGGCACGGCAGTCCCAGGTATGGTTGCAGACGGCGCCTCGTTACAGCTCCCGCCCCCTTCCCTGTTCATTGATCACAGCTCGCAGTGTCAGAAGCACCCAAGCTGTGTTCCTTCCCGGAAGAATGGGGATTTACCCATGCAGGCAGCAACCTGAGTTCATTATTTAACAAATGCCCATAAGTCCTACCTGGGGCCACACTGGTGAAAGCCCGACAGGACGCCCACCCTCCTGGAGCTTCCGCCAGCAGGCAGGCAACAGGCGTCCATGAGTGATACACACCAGAGAAAGAATTCGACAATGAAGGTGCAGGCTGAAGCTTGACAGAGCGAGGAGACGGAGGGTGGGGGACTTAGCAGAAAAGGTGAAGAACCCTGCTGCCGATGTTTTGTTTCTGAGGACCTGGTCAGTCTCTTTCTGGGCAGGTGGCTGTGACAGGGGCAGGGAGACAGGGCAGGTCTGAGGCAGAAGGCCGGGAGGCCTTTTCAGGGGCTCCACTCTGGGGTTGTACGATTGACTCCCATAACCACTTCCATCCAGTAGCTCTTTCTCTGTTGTTCGTTTGCTGGTTTGGGGTATCTGGGACTTCTGGAGACAAAAATCGTTGGAAAATTCCATTCAGAAAGAATTGCTTGAACGGTGTCAATGTACCATTTGTGCACTAGCCACACCTTTGTGTAAGGCACAAGAAAACTAAAATCACATACAAACAAGCAAAAGGGATGGTCTCTGCCACCCGTAATGGATGGGCCTTGGGCAAGCACGTGGATGAGAAGCTCCCAGCGGAGGGGCAGGCACATTCTTCCCTCTCCGCTCAGGAGGTGGCCAGGCCGAGCTGCCTGTGGAAACTGGGGCTGATGCAAGTCCACATGAGGTTCACAGCAGTGATGGGGCAGGAAAAGCCCCTTCATTTCCCAGGCTAGTTTACGTGGGGTGGCCAGGGTAGAGGAGCAAACCAGGGCAGTGTCAGGATTATTCTGCAAACTCCATGGACAGTGAGCACCTGGGGCATCTTCACTGACCACGCATCTCGGGACACCTGAACTGGGCCGGGATGAGGTGTCTAAAGTCTGCCTTCAGATCCATTCTAGGGACTACAAACCCACCGAAGAGTTGTGACAGCAGCCCTAGGGGGCAAACAATCTTTGCAACCCTGCCTCATCTCTTTCTCTGGCAAGAAAGTTCAACAAGACCGGCCAGGCCAATGGTGTCTGGCAAAGCTGGAGTGAAAGGTGGCCTGTCGGTCACTCTCGGCCAGCAGTGCGTGGAGGCTGCAGGTAAATAAATACCAAGTGAACTCCAGGGAGCTGATCCCATGGAGTCCGTTTGCTTCTGGTGACAAGGCTGGGCACAATGGGCTTGTCAGAGAGGTCAGATGGGGAGGTCGGGAGATAAGCAGGGGAGTGGGTTAGAAGGACCCAACATACACCCACAATGGCAGCCAGCAGTGAACTGCATGGGCAGACCCAGCCCTCTGCAGGGCCCAGGATCGGGGAGGCTCCACTTGGGCCTGGGGTGCAGCGCCACTGAGACTTGAGGAGGAAGTCTGGTGACGTCTTCTGAGAGGAGTACACGGCAGGAGGGTGTACAGAGGGCGCCGGCCTCTTGGCAATGCTGGAGCCTCGTGCGGAGGGCTTTCTGCTGCGTCTCCTGATGAAGTTCCGGAATCTCTCAAAGAGCATCCCTGTTGCCACATGGCATCCTCATTGTCCTTTTGCAGTTGAGTCCAGTCTCTTGTATGTTTAGCACAAGTGATTCAACTGTAGATGCTTGAAGGAAACTTTAAATAAAAAACAATGTAGAGAACTAGCGGGATTCTGACAGCCACCCCCACAATAAGTATCTGCCCTGGAGTGTGAATATGTGAACATTTGCATCCAGTTCTGATCCTCTCACACCAAGAGCATCTCGCACATCAGTGTTTAAAACTGCAACACATGTTTTTCATACAACATGACCTCAAAACGCAAGCCAAGCCAAGTGTTTCCTCTGGGGCTCAGCCACCGAAGCAGCCATCTGTTCAAAGCTGCAGGGAAACAGGCTGCGCGGCGTTCACTGAGAGGCTGTCTTTCAGACGGCAAAGCACCACCTCCCTGTGGGCCTTTTCCTCCAAGGGTGATTTTGGTTGTATTGTGCTTTATTTCCTCCTGGACGTTGACTTGAGAATGTACCTAATGACTGCTGAGATGCAATTCTGCCCAGTTCCTCTCTTCTCCACTAGGCTGTGAGCTCCTGGAGGGGCAGGCCATGGGGCCATGAATGAACCATGAAGCCAGAGGGCAGCCAAGGTCGGGTTCCCGGGTGGTCTTGCTCAGAGGATGATCTGGTTGTACTTCTGATTTGGATGAAAGTGGTGCACTTCGGTCTGTGCTGTGTGCAGCCACTGTTACTTCTAATATTTCATTGGAGGGACCATCTCCTGTTGGTGAAAACTAAACACTGACACACACTGGAAACTCTTAGCGTTTGTAAGGGTCTGCAGCCTGGCACATGGTAAATGCTCAATAAAGTGCATGCTGAATGTCGAGGGAATAAACAAACAGATGAATGCATCCACCCCTCTTTCTAGTCTACTGGGTAAACTTCTCCTTAAACTCCTATAAGTCTCAAGTTCCTTCTAATATGCAGCCCAGTCTCCGCAGTCACAATCTTCAGCTGAGTGCCTGGAGCACAACATCTGAATTGTTTCCTCTGAGCTCATCCAGTCCTCTCCTGCTTGGGATCCTCCCAGCAGGGTGACTGATAACACTTAGAAGAGGCTGCAACAGTGGCAATGTTCCTGTTCCATCACATCATCCCAGGTGAAGACGCCGACCTCTGTGAATCCGAATGCTGAGAGGGCTGCGGGACCATCACGAACTCCCCCTCCTGCCCTCCCCCCACTCCAAGACCCCAACTTTCTATTCTAGAGATTATGTTCATTTATCTATCTATCTATTTATTTATTTACATTTAACCTCATCTGAGAACATTTTTTCATTGCTTTTTCTAGAGAGAGAGAAAGGGAGAGAGAGGAACATCAATGAGAGAGAGAGAGAGAGAGAGAGAAGCCTTGATTGTCTGCTTCTTGAATGTGCCTGGACTGGGGATCACAGGGGGTGCACATGCGCCCCCAGACCAGAGGTCGGGGATCGAGGATCAAACCTGCAATCTAGGTATGTGCCTTGAGTGGGAATCAAACCCGCAACTTTTCAGTTACAAGACAACGCTCCAACCAATTGAATCACACCAGCCAGGGCAAGATTATGCTGATTTAAATAGAAAACCCCTTGTTAACTCAGGGTTAATGTTTAAACGGCATGGCCCACCATCTGGCTGCATTTCCCTGTCCAGTGCGAATGCCATGGGAATCATCTGGCAAGCTATTTTAAAGGCTGATTCTCACGCCTTACCTAGAGAATCAGATTCCATTGGTCTGTGGTAGAGCTTAGCTGCTGGTGTATTAAACAAACTCCCTGGCAATTCTAAAGTGTGTCTGAGTTTCAGAACTATGTCACCTGTCAGTTAGCTTCGGCACTCTCTGGAAGATTGTATCACACCCTTTTTTCCCCTCCATTCCCCTTCCAAACAGACTTCCCCAAGGGAGCACAATCTTGACTTCCCAGCACTGTATCCTCACACTGGCATCTGTACCCAAGGCATCTCAAGTGGTCCCACCAACCCGAGATTTCAGTACCTTCTAATATTGTGCTGTCCATTTTGGTAGCAACTGGCCACATCCGGCTACGGAGCACTTGAAATGTGCCTATCAGGCTACTCAGCCTCAGCTAAACTGGCCTTCTTCCAGTTTCTCAGATATGTCAAGGGCACCCCTGTCTCAGGGCCTTTACTCATACAGCCCATTTACTGGGACTGTTACCAGACAAACAAATAAATAAAAACAAAATGGGTGTGGCTGCCAGGAGCCACAAAAAGCCAAACTTGTGCACTTGTGAGGCAGGTGCTGATGCGAAAGGAAAAGGGTTTATTTGGATGCCGTGCCATCTTGGAAAACGGGGCACTCCCTGTTGCTCAAAGCAAAACCTCCTCCACGAAACCCAGACGAAACACCATCATCTTCAGCAAGAACAAAAGGCAGTGCCCAGAGTCCCTGCTCCATTTTAAATGACTGTCCTTTGGAGCCTGGAATGACTGCTAAATGGTCATCCAGGTAGCTCAGCTTGTTCCCAGCTGCTGTGGCTTCAGGGTCCCTCCTGGAGGCTGCATGTAGAACCAGTGTGTCTCGGGCTATGTGGCTGCTAGGTCTACAAGATCACATGCTCCTTGACAGGACAGCATGCAAACACACTGGTGAATGCTTCACCAGATCAGACAGAGAGACTCGCTCCAGGAGGCCATGGGTCACGTGACCTTAGCCGTCATGTGGCCCATGGAGAGGACAAGCCAGGGCACTATCCAGTGCAGGTCCCAAGCAGTGAGTTATGAGCAAGAGGAGTTCAGATCCCAAGTGGTGAGCAAGGAGTGAGAGAGAGAGTTTTTTGTTCCCCTGGGATGATGCCCATTTTGGGTGTGGGATAGGTCAGGCGCTTTCTCAGAAAGAACAATTAACTTCCTAAACTTTCACCTGCTATGGGTGAGTCCACCTCCCAACCAATCCCTTCTTTCCCCAGGCTAGACTGACAGGCTTCTTTGGTCCAGCACCTCCCCCTGCCACCATTCTGACTTCTATGGAGCATGTGCCTGCCTTACTCTGGTCCTACCCCCAATCTGGTACTCGAAGTGTGTTGGCAAGGGCTTCCCCCCTTATCCAATTATCTTCCTAGCTTTTGGCATGTTGGGGCCCCTACCCATTCATCTTTCTAGCTTTCCGTGCACTCTGGCCCTACCCTTTCATCCCTCTAGCCCTTAGTTCCTCAGCATAAGAACCTCTCCTGCTGCCATCCACTGGTTAGGGGAGATTCCCCTGACTCCACCACAACCCAATGCTGCCTGGCTTCCCTGCTCTCTAGGCCTGGGGCCACAATGCAGGGGCTGTGGGGGCTGGGCCATCTCTGGGCAAACACTCCACTGCAGCTGGACCCAATAACTGCTCCCACTGGGGGAGGCAGTACCCTGCTGCTCAAGGTGCCTGCCAGGATTCCTGCCACCCTTGGGCTGGGCAGTTGCATGGTAGAGCATGACCACAATCAGCCGAGCCTCTGGGCTCCTTACCCTACCAGCAGAGGGGCATCCCCTTCTCCCTGGGGCCCTTCACAGTCTGCCAATCATCAGGCACCTCAGCTCGCTGAGAGGAGGTGGGCCGAGGGTGCAGGCTCATCCACCCATGACAGGAGCACTTTCCCCCCTGGTCTTATACTCCTTCACTCTTTTCCCCCAGTGCTGAGGCATCCTGCCAGGTCTACCTGCTGCCAAGGGCCACCTCCCTTGAGTCACATATGGCTTATCTGCACATCATCAGGGGCTGATCTGGCTGAGGGAACCCTTCTGTCTCTTTAAGGGAAAGACCAAGAGGTGACCTCACTCACCAAGTGCTGATGGGACTTCTGGGCTCCAACTCTAGGCCACACTCAACCTTTCCCAGGGCCAGTCTTTCGTCAGTGACTACAATAACAAACATCTTCATTTTGTAGGTTTGTTTGGAAGCATTAAAGTGATAATCCTTGTTCAAGTGCTAGCACACAGTGTTACAGAACCAGCCATTGCCGTTCTGGAACAGCATTGTCTGCCGCCAAGATTGCATGCCACCAAGAAGCGTGACTTCCAAAGCTTCATGGTGAAAAAGGAAAAGGGTTATTTATTTAAAGTTTATACAGATTTAGAATAATAGCAGATTTATAATAACAGTCCTACTTTCTTTAAAAACACCCCCAAAACAAATATTCTTGCCCTCCTCTGCCAAACCAGGCCAGTTTCAGAATACGCCACTCAGAGGTACCATCTTTCAGAAAAGCAGAATTCTGCAGCTCAGCTTTCCTGGTCACAGTTCAGCTTCAAGCATCTGTCCTGAGTCTGGGTGGCCAGGCAGGTCCCGCAGCAGTACCACCAGCTCTGCTGTCGTCTTCTCTAGGCAGATGTCCCAGGCGGACTTCCAGGCAGACTGTCCAACCTCGTGGCAGCCGCTCTAGTTGAAATGCTTGGCGCAGAACTTCCTGCATGATCTAACATCTGGCTCTTCCTATGGTGCATTAGTGCCCACCGTTTTTGTCAGCTCCCCAGTGTCTTTGGCCCTTTTTTGGCTGCCATCTTTAGTCAGGACAAGAGTTTCCAATGATGCCTGGGCATCCACCCACCACCGCCCCAGCCCCCGCCGCTGACTGTCACGAGTCACTGCACATTCTCACAGGCACTACACAATCCTGCAGCTCTGAGATCTTCCCTTCAGGAAGGCACAGCTGTTAACTCGCCTTTGTTATGTAATGTGCCTAAAGGCTGTACCTTCCACTGTTCCCCGCCCCCAATCCTGCCTGCACCTCATTACAATAGTAAATACTCAACATATGCCAGCTAAGACATTATCAATTAGTCAAATGTACAGACAACGGACTGAGAGCCATGTAACAGGACAGTGCAGCCTATAATCCTGATCCGGTTGTCATTAGTGGTACCAACTCACCACTGAAAGAGAGGCTAAGGGATGGAATTATTTTGGGGGAGAGGGTACATAATCTGGTTTTAAGAGAGAACGAAGACTCATGTTAAATACAACATGAGTTAGCAATGGCTACCGTGAGTGTGCTAAGCATTTTCTCCTTTACTGTGTCTCAGATTTTCTGGGTTCGAGTCATCGCTACCTTCTAGTCTTCCTTTCTCTCAACTCAGTGTTTGACCTACGGTCCCAGCAAGTGACATACTGATTTTAAGGTGAAATTTGGAATCCAGGTAAGTTAAGACTGTGTTGGGAGAATGTGCTTCTCATAAAGAGGAACTGGAGCCCTGAGTCAGTGAGAAGGTTGAGGGAAGCCACGCCTGCTTTAATGAGTCGGGTGTCTAGATGTAGAGGCATGTAGCTGCAGACAGCTGAAGGGATGTCGTCTCAAACCACTACCTGCATTTCAAGGAACAGAAAATGGGAGGAGCACCGAGGGACTCCAAATAGAGAATGTAAGAGTTTTCAAAATGTAAAAACAGTAAGAATATATTGAACACAAAACAGAACATAACTTGATCTTTCTTTGATGACTCAGAGGGTGATTTATTTATTTATTTATTTATTTGTATTTATTAATTTTAATCCTCACCTGAGGACATGCTTATTGATTTTAGAGAGAGGGGAAGCAAGGGAAAAAGGGAGAGAAACATTTTTGTGAGAGAGAAACCTGACAACTGGGGACCCAAACCCAGATATGTGCCCTCACCAGGAATCGAGCCTGTGATCTTTTTTTTACAGGATGATGCTCCAACCAGCTGAGCCACACTGGCCAGGACTCAGGGGTGATTTTGAAGCATCATCACTCCAGGTCATTGCACAGCTGAAACTTACTGTGTAATAGACAGAAGTTCACATTAACGTGTTAACTGTTAACAGCTTCCAGAGCAACAGGGGTTGATTTGTTAATAATCTCCTCCATTTATTGGGCATCGTTTGTGCCAGGAGCAATGCTAAGTACTTGCCTTGCATTTTCTTACTGAATTCTTTCTGCCACCCTGTGAGTTTTGCATTCTGAGGAAATTGAAGCTTAGAGAGATGAAAGAGCTTGTGCACAGCTGTGCAGGGAAAATGACAAGAGCTGAGACTCCCACACCATGGATCTAATTTAAAAGCAATCGCTTTTAGCCACTGCTCCATACTGTCCAGAAAAACCCAGACTGTATTTTGATGAATGAAAGGTTGAAGGAAAGTCAACTTGGGAGACAGAAAACAAGCATTACGAGAACAGCCCCATGAAGCTTCTGTGAAATGCCTATTTCCTTCACCCACGAGGGTGGGTTTTCCATGCTGGAAACAATATTCATATTGGATAACTGGTGTTCTACGTGAAAATGCCACGAGCTGCTTTAAACCAAGGGTGCAAATTCCTGCCACAGGAAATGGACTTGGTGTGATAGAACGGGATCTAGAAAGTCGCCCTGTGTAAGTTACAGGTCTGGTTTCCCACCTGTACTTCCAATACCCACCCTTTGAGACCAACATATTATTTATATTCTGTTCACAAAAACATTCCCCTAATGTTTCTGTGTTCTACTTTGAATTACTTATACTTTATTAGTCATAGGCCCTGTCAGGAAGCAAGTAGAACTCTCAAACTAGATGTTTGAGGAGAGTTTAATAAAGGGGTTATTCACGAAGGTTTGGGGAGGGTTGAGGAGGCTACAGGCAGGGCTGTGGGCCCCGGGCAGGGGCCTGTATAAGGATCTGCAGAGGAGGCTGGGCAGGGGAAGCTTGGGGGACATACAGAGTCCAACCTCACTTCCTTCCCAACCCTGAACCTTCCAGTTGTTACTGAACAGACCCATGGGGGCAGAGGTCCAGATGCTGTTACTGAAATAAGCCCCCTCTCCCGGGGTCTTTCTGTCGCTGTGGATTCTTTGTCCACCACTGTGTTAGGAACTGTGGTTCTCAATGCTAGAGATTGGTGAAAAGAAAAGGAATTCTTTATTCGAAAGTTATACAGATTTAGAGTAATGGTGGAATGTCACCGTTAAAAATCCCAAAGTTCCTTTAAAATACCCACCAACAAAAAGTCCTCCCTTCCCCCCTTTGCCCAGTCAGGCCAGTCAGGGGTACTGTATCTCAGGAAAAGAAATAGAAGTCTGTAGCTTGGTTAGACTTCCAGTTCTTCCCAGTAATCCGTGCTCGACTGGCAGGCCTCCTATAGTTCCCAGCACCATCACCTGTGACGTCGCCAGGGTCTCCGGTTCTTAATCCAAAACCATGTGGCACCTTCTCTTGGCCCACCAGGCAACAGTCCTTTCACACCTTTCCTTCCCACATGGTCTCGAGTTGTCCTCCCCCATAGTCCTGCATGATCTCTCCTGCATTCTTTCAGACCACTAACAGAGGGCTCTGCTGGCTGCTACATCTTGCTTTCCTGCTTCCTAAGCCACCTAGTGAAGGGAGCCCAACACCGGGTGGTTAAGATCCCACATGGTTCCCACACCCAGGTTTAAAACAGCGTGGATCTTCCTCCTAAGCTTATTTCTGACTCCTCCCACAATTGACCATATCTGCCAGCACTCCCACCTTTTCTGCATATCTGGGTTGTCATAGTAAATCCAGGCAGGTGTGGCCCTGTGGTGTGGAGCAAACCATCTCCAAGCTCTCATGCAGGCACTGTAACCAGGGGCAGCTGCCTCCCAGTTACGTTGTGGGTCAAAGTCACGCCCATTTCCCTAGCTAGACTTGTTGATATGCAAAATAACTGTTTTAGCATATCATATATGAAGCTATCCCTCTGACATTGATATGCACAATAGCTCTCAATGGCCCTGCTCTGTGGATCCCATCCCCCAGCTAGACTTGTGGGGGTGGGGACATCCCATATTCTGGGACACCCCATATCCTGCACCCCATTACAGGTCCCCCCTTTGGGCAGCCCTGACTGCACCCTCCCAGGTGCAGTTCCTCCCAGCAGAAGTCACTGACAAGAGAGCCTGTCACTGCTCCCAGGACACAGAACAAGGTGGAGAAGGATAAAAAGGACTTATTTGAGTGAAGTTAATAGAACATACCTAGGACAGTCATATACTCCACCTCCCACAAAAAAGTTAAATTGAAGCAAGAGCAAAAAGGAAAAAAGTCAACTAATAAAGTGATATTTATTAAAAATCAGAACAAAAAATATCCATTGAGAAGTCACAAAGAGGTTCTAGAGCAGAAAATAGCCCAGAAACTCTTTGATGGTACCTGGTACATGTTTTACACACATCTGAACTTATTATAATTATTTAAATATTTGAAGATTTGACACAGAAATCTGTATTTCCAATTTTTCTTGAACAATCCAAAGATCTTACACAATGGCCCCACAGCTGGAGCTGAGGGGCTGCTGCCCCCTGGAGGAAAGATGGAGACATGCAGCCTCTAGTTTCCAGAGGTCCCCAACCTCCCCAGTTACTGATGTCAACTAACCCAATGGTCCTAGTGGGCAACTCTGACTTATACCAACTAAGAGAGGCTTATACAACTTAGCAGAAAGATGAATTCTAAGTCTTCTGACACATGCAATGAGGGAAACTGTAGATGGGGAGTTCTTTGCACTATAAAAGTAACTACAAATTCATCAGGAGAGGAAGGTTTTTGTAGTTTTGGTTGTGAGAAGATACCCACAGAGGAAAGGCACAACAACCCCTTCTTCTCTCACAACTTTTTATGCTCATAAGAAGCTCAGCCCAAGGAGAGGAGGAAGACTGGAACAATAGCAATGGCTGTAGCAACTCCGATGGCAGACTTTCCTTCTATTGGGGTCTTGGTTCTGCTCGGAATCCCTCAATGACTCCCTATTGCCCCCACAACAGGAGTTGCCAACCAGAGAACCTTTTGCTTTCCAGAGGGTACTTGGAGATATCCAGAGACATTTGTAGTTTTGTGACTGGAGAGATGCTACCCGCTACTTGTGGACGTGAGCCAGAGATACTGTTGACCACCTCACAATATACAGGGCAGCCTCCTGCCCCTCCCCATGATGAAGAATTCTCCCATCTCACATGTCAGGAGTGCCAAAGCTGAGAAACACTGCTCTAGAATAAAGTCTATTTTTGTAGGTTTATTTGGGAGTGAACAAGATCTCCAATGCTTTCTCTTGCTTGCATCACCCAGCTCCTCCCTCACCAGCCACCCACCCCCACTCTCACTCCACACTCTGTTGCCCACTCCTTTGACTCCCTTTCCTATGTTTGGGCCTTTGCACATGCTGTGCCTGGAACATAACACAGTGCCTTCATCTGCCTAGGGACAGCCTACCTTAGATGTATCAGGTATTACCTTAGATATCACTTCACTTCCTTCCAGGAGCTTTGTCTCCCCAGGCTGCTATGGCATTCCCAGGCTAGTAATGACCACACTCTGTTATGATCTCTCTACAAAATCAAACAGGGCAGGGACCAGGGCTGTCTTGCCTCTTGTGTCCACAGTACCTATACATGAAAGCCACTCAACACTATTGGGTGAATACATGGCCACACCCTAATCTCTAACACTTTGAAAGAAATCAAAGTCCTGTCAGCAACTTTAGTTTCATCTCCAAGATAACCAGTATGAATCAAGTGGCTCCTGGCAGAAAGCACTTGAAAGCTTCACTAGTTCACTTCCCAGCGGGAAATGACTGGCAAGCCCTAGCAATCCCACCTCTACTGAGAAAACATTTGGTTTATTGGCTGTTCTTGCTTGGCCTTGGAAAACCGGGAGCATGTTCTATGTAATTACTATTCAGCGTTAGTCAGCATGGATGCAGAGAAGTCCTCACTCTACATATTTATTAAGAAATCCATCCACCCTCATTCTTCTAGACAGAGCAATTTCAGACACTTCCTGTCTCCACGAAGTCATTGCTAATATTGAATTCCAATAGTATGTGAGACTGTGGCTGGCAGCCAATAAAAGATGCTTTAAACCCCCAGCCTCCCTTGACAGCTCAGTAATTTGTGAGTAACTTTAACAGGCAGTGAATTCGTTGAACTTTGAAGTCTAAGCCTTTTGCTCCTGGTGGCAAGGGCTGAGTGAGGAATGAACGTCCCAAAGGAGCTACTCTTGGAATCAAAATTGCACATGTTCATTTGCCCTGTGTTCAGGTGGAATATTATTTTTCCAGAAGACTTGAGAATGTACCCAAAAGTGAGAGGGGGAAGTGCTAGAACACATTTGCTCTCTTCAACTAGAAGGCAGATGCCATTTCTAGACCTGACCTCAGCAACTCGGCGGAAGGGAGGTGTGGGATGGAGGGAGGTGGGGGGTGGGGGATTGCAGTGGCGGGGAGGGTTGCATGGCAGCTAGCTCAGGCGCTCACTTGGGGCTGACCACAGGTCCTCAGGAGGTGACAGAACCCATCTGCTTGCCCAACTTGGTCTCCCTGTAATGGGTGCAGCGGGTACCTTGTATTTCCTCTCTGTGGGGGTTTCATGTAATGTCTGTTGAATGCAACCAGAATCTCAAAAGCATGGAGCATTCAAGGGAAAACAGGCCGCAAGCTGCAAATAGCAGCCCAATAGAAAGCTGTGTTTTTGTTGGTGGGTGTTCTCTGGGGAAGGACCTCCCGCCCCTGCCCCCAAGAGGAACTACATGACACCAGAGTCCTTCAGCACCAGGGACAAGAGGATGGGACAGTCCACAGAGAGGTGTAGAAATGACCGCTCTGTTATTACAATGGGATTAAATGTGACTCATTGTCAGGAGCAAGAAGCAGCAGCCGAGATGTTTATCTTCTTTCCGTGGAAAATGGTCTGAGCTGCTGGATTGAAAAGTTGAGCCCATATGCAATTAACAACACAGTCACAGGCTGTCACAGCTCAAAGGAACTTTGAGACCACGTGATCCACTTTATGAAACCTGTGTCGAGGACTAGGCACGGAAGCACCCCAGAGGGCCTGTGTGATGGCCCCAAGGTCACTAGGGCTGTTAGTAGCAGAGAGGGGGCTAAGTTTCCTGTTTCGACCTGTAACCCTCCTGACTACTCCACCTCCCAAGACTGCCCTGGGGATGCAGCCCCGCACAACGGGGGCTCTGGCAGCAGCACTGGGTTTAAGTGCCTGTCTGTGTCAGCTTGGGCTGCTATAACAAAAATATCATCGCTCGAATGGCTTAAACAACAAACATTCATTTCTCACAGTTCTGGAGGCTCGGAAGTCCAAGATCAAGGTCCCAACATTTTTGGGTGAGGGCCCCCTTCCTGGTTTATACATGACACCTTCTCCCCATGTCCCCACACAATAGAATTAGCAAGGGAGCTCCTGGGCTTCTTTTATAAGAGCACCGATTCCCTTCATGAGAGTTCCACCTGCTAATGCCATCACCTCAGGGGTTAGGATTCCACTTGAGTTTTGGGAGGATACAACAGTCTACAGCACGAGTCCAGGAAGCACCTAGGCCCACACAGGCGCTCTGCAGGGGGCAGTTAGGCCTCTTCCTGCACTGACTCCCAGGCCTCCTTCCTACCCTGTGGCTGCCTTTCTTTTCTCCTGAATCAAAGACAGAAGAGCAAAGGAAGGTCTCCAAGATCCCAAATCACACTGCAAGGGGCCTGTAAGTCACCAGGAAGTTTGAAGTCTTGTGGTCCCCCCTCCAGGCCACACACACCCCAACATCCCACTCCTCACCCCCTCTTTCAGATAGTGGGACCCATGCTGACCAGGAAATTCAGCCATTTCCTCTTGCCAAAAATAAATACCTGCAAAGGGAACAGTGTCAGGGGGCCTAAGAGGGTTTTCTGGCAGAGTGTCAGGCACCCTGAGACAAAAGGCAGACTAGGCAGGAAGAACAGAACGGAGAGGTGGACATTCTCAGAGGAAGAAATGTGTGACAGCTCATCCCCAGCCTCGACCTTTGTGTTTATTCCCACGGCTGGTTAGCAAAGGGACTCTGCAGAAATGACACACCATCCCATGCTGCATCTGGGGGACGAGCTCTTCCTGCGCCCGGCTTCTCCACCCAGTGCTTCAGCGGGCTAAGGAGCTTCCTCTCCTGGTCCTTGCCGCAGAGCTGGGAGGGAGGTGCCCACAGGTGATGCACAGTCAGATCCCCAGGGCTTCGTGTGTCCAGTGCCCATGGCACTTGTGTCCTCCACCAATTATGCTGACAGCCATTAAAATGGCTTTTTGGTAATAAAGTGGGGGAGGGCTAAGTAGAATCTATCAATTCTTCCTCTGCAACTGACACGAAATATGGATGATAGATTCCAGAGCATTAAGAAGAAAATGGTTCATTCCCTTATTCCATTTACTGGTTGGGCCAGGAATAGAAACATTAATCTGCTCCAATGAAGAGCCAACAAGCTTGGCTTTCATATTTACTGAATTTTGCCTCATCATGAGCTTCCCAAAGAGAATTTGCTTTTTTAAAAAATGTTTACACTTGATCTTAGCTACAAAGCCAATAAGCAGTTTTTAAAAAATTTTAAATAAAAATTATTTTAGGTCTTTCTGGAAGTGGGTAAGTTGATTTTCTTGCAAACAGCTAAGCCTGCTAGCGGGTCCCTGGTAAAATGGCCAATCTATTCCTTACTCCACTGTACAAGTAAGTTTGCCTTTGAGAATTTACCAAAGTAAATAATCCTAAATTCGGGAAAAATCCACATTCATGACTATGCTTATTTTGGTACTACTTAGTAACATAAAAGAACAATAAACACTTTAAATATTTAGCGATAGGGTAGTGGTTAAGTATACTGTGCAGATGCCCTGTAAGGAATATTATTCAGCCATTACAAGTGATGAAAAATTGTTAAGTTCACTGAAAAAAATCAGGATATAAAATTAAATGATTACCATGCACCTCTGTAGAGTCATGTAAAAAAACCTGCCATAAAATTTGCTGACATATTAGCAGTGATTGCAGAAGGGTGATTATTTTCATTATTTAAAAAAAAATTAGTTTCATGATTATATTTATATCATGGAAAAAATGTAAATATAACTTTCCAAGGTAAAGATAGTCCACTGACCCACTGAGACATCCAGTCCTCCTGGACCTCACAGACAGTTGTGTGATTCGAAAGAAATCCATGTACAGAGGTTTTGGTAGTTTAATGACTCGGCCTGTGTCATCCCTGAGTCAACTGAATGTAGTAGTTGCCACGACAGCTACTGCTTGATAGCTGGTGGTACTAACAGTGTGGTTTCTAGAACGCCTGCTGTTCTCAGTGCTGGCCAGGACGCATGTAGAGTTCCCCATGCAGAACTGCGTGTTAAGAGAACCGGAAAGTACTAGGGGTGGGAGGTCGGGACAGTGGAGACTGAGAATTGCTGGGGAAGCTGCTAAAGTCTCAAGATGGGCACATGGATTGGGAGAAAGAGATGTAGCAAGGGCCTGCTGGTGGCCTCAAATATTTGGGAAACCGAGATCATGTTTTGTCTTAACAGCTAATCCCTCCTCGTGAAGTTGATGCCTTTATCCAGGAGTGACCAAGGAAAAAGTCACTCTTCTTTCTTCATTGGCCAGGCCCTTGGATTCTCTGTGTGATTCTCACTGTTTCATATCCAGTGCCAGTTGGTGATGGAATCTTCTCTTATGTCAGGGTTGATTTGTAATGATGGAATTCTTCCACTGTAGTTGCTTAAATTCAGACATTAACCATGAACTCCTCATTATCAGTCCTGTAAATATAGTTCACACTCTTCCTACTTTGCTGCTGTGTAGATCCATGCTGTACTCGGATTTGTCTGTTGTTCAAGCCACAAATATTTTCATGAGCAGTCACCATGTGGCAGCCCTGAGCTAAGCACTGGGCACTACAGGACTTCAAACAGACAAAGTCTTTGTCCTCAGCAAGCTTAAATTCTAGTGAGACAGGAAGAGTTAATGATCACTGGGTATTCGTGTGTATTAACTTATTTAATACTTATCCCGAACCTATTGGATAAGTACTGTTCTCATCTCCATTTTATAGATGAGGAAATGGAGACACGAAGATGTTAAGCAACTCGTTCAAAGAGACAGAACCAGGGGTCCTCACTCTTCCCCATGGGCTGGATTTGCTTCTCTGTGGCACATGCATCCTTCTGTGGCTCAGCTGCAACTGTCCGTTCTCTAGCAATTACTTCTCTCAATCGCAGTGAGGTGGGAGGTGTCGGGAGGGTTGGGGGTGAAAAGAATGACTTGCTCATAGAGACAGAAGAGCCTGACAGCTGTTAGAGGGGAGGGGCCTGGGGGGCTGGGTAGAAAAGGTAAGAGGGAAAAGGGGGTACATATGGTGAAGGAAGGAGACTTGACCTGAGGTGGTAAACACTCAATACAATGTACAAATGATGTACTACAGAACTGTACACCTGAAACCTATATAATTTTGTTAACCAATGTCACCACAGTAAGTTCAATAAAAAAAGAAATTAAAAAAAAAAAGAATGACTTCCAAGCTGACTACTACTTGAAAAATCTCGATGACTTGCTGTGTTGTGTTGTCACACAAACTCAGTCTAACAGCCTCAGAATCCTTGGGCTATCTCATGATCGTATCAGTTACATTTCTTAGAGTACACAAAAATAGAAGATTTCTTTTCAAGTAAACTATTTTCTTACGTATACCACACTTTGGGAAATACTGTCCTAACCAACCGGGGTAATGGCTAAATACAGGTGAAGGATCACCACCATGCTAAAAGTGCCTCCTGTTGTGTCCAAGGGCTCAGGACAGCTGTGCTCTGGGACTGAGACGGTTCTGACAGGCTGGCTCTTTAGTGACAGTGTAACTTTCATGATGACCATCAAACTTACTAGTTCAATTGCTAAGTTTCTAAGGTCAATCTAATAAGAAATGCTAGATGCCTTGTTAATACAATATTATGTCACCTGCATGCATTTTTATGGTTTTGTGATACACAGCCTAAGATTTTGGAAAGGGTTCTTAATGAGGCAAACAAATTTTTCCCTAGCCTCTGGTGTGAACTTAGATGAGAGGTATGCTATTTAGGGTATTTCTATAGAGCTGGGTTTTTTTTTAAATATTACATATATTCATTTCTTTTTAAAATTAATTTTACTTGCTTTTTCATGAACCTATTATTTCTTGAATGCCTGTTGTATGTCAGGTATTGTTCTGGGCACAAGGAATCAGAGATATATAAGGCAGTCAAAACCCCTCATGGAGTTTCTTTCTTTCTTTCTTTCTTTCTTTCTTTCTTTCTTTCTTTCTTTCTTTCTTTCTTTCTCTCTCTTTCTTTCTCTCTTTCTCTCTCTCCCTCTCTCCCTCTCTCTCCCTCCCTCTCTCTCTCTCCCTTCCTTCCTTCCTTCCTTCCTTCCTTCCTTCCTTCCTTCCTTCCTTCCTTCCTTCCTTCCTTCCTTCCTTCCTTCCTTTCGAAGATGGCCAAAAAAACAATACAGCCCTGGTCAGGTGCCTTATTTGGTTGCAGCATTGTCTCGTACACCAAAGTATTGCAGGTTCCACCCCCGGTCAGGGTGCGTACAGGCAGCAGCCAACTGATTTTTCTCACATCAATGTTTCTCTCTCTCTAAAAAAATCAAAAAAGCGTACCCTCAGATGAGGGTTAAAAAAAAAGGATACAAATAAGTGTATGCTATAATATGACTTGATAATAACCACTATGGAAAAAAATAGGACTTTTCAAAGGAGACACCTTCTTGCAGTGCTGGGATTGTGATATATGTCAGTGGTGATCTATTGACAAAATGGGGAACCGCAAGGCGGGAGGAGAAGGTGGAGGAGGAGCAAGATGCTTCCCTTATGGGCCAGGAAGGTTCAGGGTTGGAGGAGCCTTTCCAGGTCCCTGAAGGAGAGGTGTGTTGGGGCTGGGGCTAGGAGCAGGGCTTGGTGAGAAGGTCAGATCAAGAGAGTTAGGCCCTAGCTGCACTCCTCCCTCACCTTCTGGAGAGCCTGAGGTCACCTAAGGTGGAGCGAGGTGCCTTTGCAAGCTGGGAGATGATGTGTCAGCTGACTGCGTGATGAGACCTCTCCTTAGACTCCTTCTCCACCTGGGCTCTCACGACTCTGGGAAGCCAGGATCCTAGCCCCAGGGTGTATCAAAGGATTTCTGTCCAGGAGAAAAGACTCCTAGAGATGGACAGAAAGTCCCGGTTCAGGTGAAACAGCTGCCCTGCAGGAGAGCTACGGCTGCTTTTGTCCGCCTAGACCTGGACACCCTCCTCGTCCCTGGTTTGGACGAGGAAAGCAGATTTCTTGTCGGGATCCTTCCACCCCCTTCCCGCCAGTGTTTAGGTGTGACTTCCTGTGTCTGTCACATTTTCCACTCCTGCATCTGCTTTGAGCCTTCAACATACCGTTTCCAGTGTCCCTCCTCTTTATGCTCCTTGTCTCTGGGATTAATTCATATTTTTTGAATTGGTAAGCTATTTTTAGAGCAGTTTTAAATTCACAGCAAGACTGAACAGAAGGCATAGGAATTTTCCATATGCCCCCTGCCCCCGCACATGCACAGCCTCCTCCATCACCAACGCCCCCACCTCAGTGGCATGTTTGTTGCCATCGGTGAGCCCACACCAACCCACCATCATCACCCAGAGCCCACAGTTCACGTCAGGCCTCGTTCTTGGTGGCGTACATTCTATGAGTTGGGGCAAACATCCGTCATTATGGTATCCTACAGAGTATTTTCTCTGCCCTAAAAGTCCTTTGTTCTTGCCTTCCACCTCTCCCTCCCCCACCCCCGGCAACCTTATCCTTTTATTGTCTGCAGTTTTGCTCTTTTCATAATGTCATATCATTGAAATCATAATTAATATTTTAAATGTAATGTTTTATTTCTTTTCTGTCATCTTAACAGAGTTTGGGAGAAAAATGTGATTAAGTTGATGTGTAATATGCCATATTTAAATGAAAGATAATAAAGCACATTTTTCTACTAACTTAAGACTGTTCCTGAAGCTTCTCGTAATGGCAGCTCTCTGTGGAGGTAGACCCCCAGCTGAAATAGCAAGACTGAAGGCCTGCTGGCAAATTTCAAGTTCTTCTTTGGTTCTTTCACTGGAGGTGTTAACACTCCAGAATGTGGGATCCTTTATAAAGTTTGTGTTAAAGGGAAGGCAATGTATAAGGAAAGAATCAGAGTGACAATACTGTTCTCACAAATTACATTCCTCTTTGGTGTGAAATTATAGTCTGTCTTCAGTTTCCTTTTTACAGCTGTTAGTTGTTTACTATTTAACCATGCAACCTTAAATTACAGAGAAAATGGGGGGAAATCCCTGTTTAGGGAATAGTCTACATTCGTGTTTGCAAATAGCTTTTTAAAAATATATTTTATTGATTATGCTATTATAGTTCTCCCCTTTACAGAACTCCACCTAGTACTCTCATCCCCTCCACCAATTCCCCCTCTCTTAGTTCATGTCCATGGGTCATGTGTATAAGTTCTTTGGCTTCTCCATTTCCTATACTGCTCTTAACAACCCCCTGTCTATTCTGTACTTACCAACTTGTACTTCTTAATCCCTGCACCTTTTCACCTATTCTCTCCCTTACCCCTCCCAATTGATAACCCTCCAAATGATCTCCATATCAGTGATTCTGTTTCTGTTCTCTTGTTTGCTTTGTTAGTTTTTTAGATCCAGTTGTTGATAGTTGTGAATTTATTGTCATTCTAATGTTCATAGTTCTGATCTTTTTCTTAAATAAGTCCCTTTAACATTTCATATAGTAGTGGCTTGGTGATGATGAACTCCTTTAGCTTTACTTGTCTGTAAAGCACTTTACCTGACCTTCCATTCTAAATGATAGCTTTGCTAGAGTAATCTATGTTGTGGATTCTCATTTTTCATCACTTTGAATATTTCTTGCCAGTCCTTTCTAGCTTGCAAAGTTTCTTTTGAGAAATTGACTGACAGTTGTATGGGAACTCCTTTGTAGGTAACTAACTGCTTTTCTCTTGCTGCTTTTAAGATTCTCACTTTATCTTTAAACTTTGGCACTTTAATTATGATGTGTTTTGGGGTGGTCCTCTTTGGGTTCATTTCTTGGGGACTCTCTGTGCTTCCTGGACTTGTATGTCTATTTCCTTTACCAAATTAGAGAAGTTTTCTTTCATTATTTTTTCAAATAAGTTTTACAATTTCTTGTTCTTTCTCTTCTCCTCCCAGCACCCCATGACTCTAATGCTGGTACATTTGAAGGTGTTCCAGAGGCTGCTTATACTATCCTTTTTTTTAAATCTTTTTTTCTTGATGTTCTGACTCAATTTTTTTTCCTTCCTTATGTTCCAAATCATTGATTTTATTCTCAGCTTCATCCCCTCCACTGTTGGTTCCCTGTATATATTTCTTTATTTCACTTAGTGTAAACCTCATTCTTCCTGGGTCTTTTTTATGCTGTTGAAGTACCCAATGAGTTACTTGAGCACCCTAATAACCAGTGTTTTGGACTCTGCATCTGATAGATTGTGTATCTCCATTTTCTTTAGTTCTTTTTCTGGAGTTTTGCTCTGTTCTTTCATCTGGGCCATATTTCTTTGTCTCCTCATTTTGGCAGCCTACATGTTTGTTTCTATTAGGTAGAACTGCTTTGACTTCCTATCTTAATAGTGTGGCCTACTGTAGAAAAGCACACTAGTAAACTGGGTGGGGAGGAGCCTTAGGTAGTCACCAGGGTGGGGCAACCTGTGTCACCACACTGTGGCTCTGTTGGGCTCAGAGAGGGGACAGTGGTACTGCCTGGCCGCTGAGGTTTTGTCCAGGAGGAAGCTGTCTGTGGCACTTACCCTGATGCCAGTCACTTTAATTTCCCCCCCTATGCCACTGGTGTCCTTCCAGCTGTTGCCCTGGTGCTGAAGCCCAGAGGGAGTGAGTCTGCCTAAGTCCTAAGTCTGTTGTGAACCCTTTAAGAGGAGACTCCTGAGAATCCTGCAGTTGCTTAAGCTGCCTCAACTCCCACTGGTTTTTACAGCCAGAAGTTTTGGGGACTATCTTCCTGGTGCTGGAACCTGGAGCTGGGCAGTCTGGTGTGGGGCTGGGATCCCTTGCTCCCGAGGTATCCTTCCTGATTTTATCCACCACACATGTGTGGGACTACCTGTTCCACAACTCTACACCTCTCTGCATCTCCACACCTCTCCATGTGTCTCTGCACATCTGTTCCTCCTACTCACCTGGATGAATGTGGATTCTTTAACTCCTTTGTTGTCAGACTTTCATACAACTCGATTTTCTGACAGTTCTAGGAGATGTTTGTTTTGTGGTCTAGTTGTAATTTTTGCTGTGGTTGTGTGATCAGGCAAATTGTGTTTAGCTATGCCTACATCTTGACTAGAAGTCATGGATATCTTGTAGTGAGCAGAGCATAATCTTTCAATTAGTTCCTATACAAATTGATTCTAACACCCAACTCCTGGTTGCTTGTGCAGTTTTGAAAGTAGCATATTCACAAATAAGAAAAATCTGGGAAAATTCCAAAGCTGAGATAAAGTGACAGTGTTTTGGAAACTAAAATCAAAGTCATAACCTTCTAAAATATCATCTTAGTTTCTAATTTACCTTCAGATATTTCTCAGGACCTGGCAAAGGCAAATAGCATTAAGGTCAGCCAGATTGCAGTGGGGCAGAAAATTTTATTTAGAATGTATTATCACAACCAACTATACTACTTAGAAATCAGACATATATAAGGCCAAGCAATTAGGGAGATAAGAAGGACACATAGACCCCTCATGCTGCGTGCCTCAGACCCTGACTGCTGGTGGTGCCCAGGGAGCAACTGTTTTGTGTTGAGGGCAGAAGTGGTAGCATGGGAGTGCCAGTGCCACTGCTGTTACCAACAGCTGGTGGCTTGGGGGAAAAGCATCAAAATCTCAGAGGCTTCAGTTTCTTCATCTGTAAAAAGAGTGGGTTAAAAGAGGTTATCTTCAAGATTCTTTCTAGTTCAAAGAAAGTTCTGATACTAGGCCATTCTCTGATGTATGGGATGACATTGGATGCTTATAGGAAGTCTTCAGGGAAGAAATAAAATTTGAGCAGTGTCACAAAATTTAGTTCATGAGTTCCAGGGGTATTCCAGGCTAGAAACTGGTATAACAGATGCCTTGGAGATAACTGAGAACAGAACACCCTTAGAAGGATGGATTAAAGTTCTTGCCCTGCCATTTCCTTAGCTGCACCAATAACTAATATGAAACACCTAGTACGATATTGGGGACTTTGTAAATGGAAGCTATGAGTGAGATTAGAAGTTGACTGTTCATTAAAGCAGGCAGGGTTCACATACAGAAAAAGAATACACAAGAGGGAAATTTGCTGAAGAAGCCTTTAGTAAAAAAAGAGCAATGGTGGACTCTCTAGGGATCTGCAAAGATAATCTAGGACTCACTACTTGAGAAGGGGGACCAAATGAACAGAAGTGGGACAGGCCTCCAAGCTGATTTATACTTGGATGATGTGGCTCTGAGAACTAACCCTAGAAAGTCCCTTCAGATTGATGGTAATAAAAATCATGCAAACATCCACCCCAAGGAAGCCAGGGTCAATTTGGGAAGTCCTGGGAGTGGAGCCTTGGGAGCCAGCCCAGGTGAGAGTGAAAGGCAGGTGGGGAGGAGGAGCTGCAGAGGAAACATAAACCCATAAGGTGGTCTCAAACAGGCTGGGACAGCAACTTTCAACTGGTGTGCTGTGGCACACTGGGTTGCCACAAAAAAATTTAAAACAGGCAATACCTGACTATTTAGTCCAGGGCACTGACCTCCTTTCCTTGGGATTATTAAATAAAAAAATGAGAACAACCAATACAACAATAGCTGTCCAGTGTGAATAAATCAAAACTATACCTATTTTTGTCAGATTGGCAAAAAATATATTTGTTGGTGTGCCACAGAATTTTAGTAATTACTTTGTGTGTGCCATGAGATGAAAAAAGTTGAAAATCTCCAAGCTCAGTTTTAGACACTTAATAACCACTTATTTATTGGCAGTCTAACTGGACAGTTGAGGGTAGCCTTGAAGTTCAAGACAGAGAAGGAGGAAAGGGCTGGGGAGCATTACAAATGGCAGAATGCATGTCTGAAAAGGGTCCATTGTATCTTTCTGCTCTGGTTAGTTTTGGGTTCCTTATCTCTTTGGCTGCCTGAGGACTGTCTCAGGTGTCACCAAACCTGGCTAAAGCCCAGAGATTCCCTGACTAGGATCTTGCAGAGGAAGCCTTTAACATTTAGTAACAATAGTCATGGTGCCTATTTCAATCTCCCCTTCTCTTATTATTTTTATTCCTGTCTCTCTAGTCAGGTCCTCAATCTCTGACTTGTGGTCCAGCAGCCTCCTGATAGGTCTCTGCATCCACCTCACTCCAACATAAGCCATTAGATCATTCAGCGTTCCTGCCCAGAACTTTTCAAGTCTCTGCTTTGTGTATAATTCAAAATCCTAGTTGCCTTGTTTGACGCTCCATATTCGTCTGAACACAGCTATCCAAGTTTGTCTTCTGCTTTCCTCCAGGAACCCTCCACCCCAAAGCTCCGTTTTTACACTCCCTCTGCCCCTGGCTCACCCTTGCCGGTGTGTTTGTGCATTCCCCCTTCCTACGAAGTCGTTGGTCCACCATCCACCATCCACCATCCACCATCCACCATCCACCATCCTTCACCCACCAATTGCCCTTTTAAAGTTCCCTGCCAGCCTTCTGGTGCTGATCAGTGTGTCCCTGCTTATCCCCATTCACACCCTCCCTTCCTTTCTAGACTTCACTCATCCAGTCACCTTTCCTTCAGTGATTATACAACCAACCCCAACTAGAGAATAAGCACTGTGAGGGCAAGGAGTACATTTTATATTCCCTTCCCCCAGTGCCAAGCACTGTGTAATTAATAGGAAGCTTTATGGGCATTGAGAAATGAGATTTCCAAGACATTCGTAAATTTACAAAGTCATTCCAAATAATGAAAGTGAAAGGAAGCTACCTTTCCAAAGGCTATATAAAAATAGACTTTAAAATTCAGAATTCTCATCTGAGTATTAAATTCAATTAAATTTTTGGACTTGAAAAAAATATGCTGTTGGCTTTTCATTTCTTCTGGTAGTTGTTTCCAGGCAACCTTGAATTTGTCAAATAAAAAGTTTAAACAGAAGACTGGATACATGACCTTACTTAAAAATCCTGCCATAGGCAGGCCAAACACGAAATTCAGCATTATGACTAGACATACCTTAAAGGCCAGCCCTCTTTTTTTAGGTTAGGTTTCTTAAGAAGAGCACTCGGTGCTGTTAAGAACACAGGATTTGGAGTTACACAGTCTGAATAATTTGAATTCTGACTGCAAGACGGGGAGAAGTCACTTAAACGATCTGAACTTTGACTCTTTATCTCTGACATAGGCTTCGTCACTCAGCCTGCCCACCTCGTGATGAGGTGACGTGCACCAAGTGACTGAATAGTTGACAGAATAACAGAGATGCCTTTTATCGTCATTGTCATCACAGCACCATCACCATCACTGTGATGACTACCCCTAGAAGCACTATAAAAAAGGCAGAGAACAACAGGTGGACCCTTGGAATTTCTGTCTGGCCAGGCGGTCATGAACATCCTTGTAGCACCTGTCCAGCCGCTCCTGAGGCACAGACAGGTCCTGCCCAGGTCTGCACAGCAGAGCCACCTCCATGCAGCCAGAACTCAAACTGGTGTGGCTGAGCCTTGCTGCCTTCTGACTCCTTAACCCTCAGCCAGAGATGGCTCGTTCAACCCACCACCCACTTTGGCTCTTGGTCCCTGGCTTACAGAAGGGCCCAGCCTTTTCCTGGGATGGCAATGGAACAAATCAGGGGAAGGCCTTTGCCACTTGTTCTGAACATGGCTTTGAGTCCTGATCAAACACGGGGAACAAACAATGGTCTTCCCTGTGAAAATGCTAATGCCACTTTTCCCTTTTCCACTCTCAGGCAAGACCAGATTGGGACAGATGAAATAAGAAAGTAATGGAGAACCCCTGGGGCTGGCCACTTCTACAACCTCCCCCTCCCCAACCCCAGTCTTCAGACTAATTCGGAGGCTCACCAGGAGAGAATTTCTAAGTGGAAAGACAGAACACTAAATTTATTTAAAAGCTTCCTCTTCCTGGCAGGGTAGAAAAAGCCTCTATCTCACTGTGAAATATGTCATTTCAGAAGAAGCTAACTCTAAAAAAATTACTTTTATGACAAAATAAAATATTTCTTTTTCAGGAATTCATAAACTTCAGAGGCAGCTCTTTCACCGTAGGCACGAGAAGTGATTTTGAGATATGTTCTGTCCAACCAATGCAAATATGTTACACATGATTTGAGAGCAATAGTAGAGGGCATTTTAAGTCTTCAAGGTCAGCTCCCAAGGCTGGGCTGGACCTCAACTATGAGTTATGGCTGGGACATCATTATTCTGGAACAACATGTTATTAAAGGAGCATCATCATTCTTCATCCTGACCCCATAAAGCTTATGAGACAGGCCCAGTTATCAAGCCATATGGCAAAGAGAAATTTAGGTAAACAAATGTGTATTTCAATAAAACTTAAGACTCACATAAAATATAACAATTAAAATGATAGTAGGTGTACTTGCTTAAAACTGACTATCATAGGTGATGTGTTGCATGAGCAGAGGTTTTAAACAGGTAATATTTTCATTATTCTCTTCTGTCCACTTTTGGGACAGTATTTCTGATCTGTTGTACACCCCTTCAGATCAGCTTTATTTTACAGAATTTCTTAAGGGCATGAATCTAGTAGTAGTATAGGGAAGGTTTTCTTTGTGTTTTTAAAAATTTCTTGTTGAGGTACGTGAGTTCTCTCTTCCAGGACTGGAGGAAAAAAAATAAAAAAGAGTGACTGTCTTACAGATTTCCCTTGTTTTTCCGTCTGTGCTTCAAAGGGCAAAAGCTAAGAGCAGCTTTACTAAGTGGACCACTTTCCCAACGGTGCCAGGGAGTTTAGAGTTAAGTTAAAGGAACAGTAGCTGTTTTTCAGCTGTGAGGTGGAATGGGGGAGGGAGAGCTAGTCAGCCTTGTCTTTTCTGCATTCATCCTATCCCCAGTCCGCTTTTTCTTCTGTGTCTCAGCCTCTCCTTCTCCCCTGGACCACAGCTATCAGGGTGGGGGGTGGGAGGAGAGGGCAGAGAAATGGGAAACAACAGGAGTGGAGGTTACTAGTGAAGTCTTTCCTGCCTGAACCAAAGGTGCTTAAACACTGGGAACACTTGAAAGTAAAGGAAATCCTGGATCCAAGCCTCTATCAGTCACAGGAATGTCATCTTTTCTCACTCTACTTCACACGCGAGCACGCGCACACGCACGCACACACGCCTGCAACCTCCCTTAGAGCAGTCTTTTTCTGAAAGTAGCACTAACCAGCAGGGAGATGTTAGAAGATCTAGACTCTAATTAAGGTCACCTCTGATTGCACTCGACAAGTCCCTGCTCTTTGAAAACCAGGCTGAAAAATCTTAGATTGAGAAAGTTGCAGAGGATAGTTCAGATCAGGACCAAGGGGCTCCCAAAAACCCTCTTCCTGTGAAAATTATGTAAAATGGAGCTATCAAAGTCATAAAATTAAAATATTCAATAAAACTACCCTTTGCTAAACCATGAATTAAGATACAGCACAGGGCAAATGGTGGCCCCTCAACGCCAGAACACTGGTAAACACTTGATGTAGAACCACTGTGGGCCATGAAGATGAGGGGGGATCAGTGAATGCACAGGCTTTTCTCTTAAACCGGCAGCATGAAATGGTTGTGCCATATGAGGGTACACAGGAAACCGAGGCTAGTGCTCCTCCACCTAAACGGTGGGAGCTGGGCTGTGCTTTTCCGTGTGTGGAGACAGGCAGAGTCTGATGTCCATCTGCATACCCTCACCCCTTCTCCCCAGTGGACATGCTGCTGGCCAGAGTTAGGGCCCTGCCACCTAGTCTCTTGAGTATGCACTTTATGTCTCAAGTTATTCTGGTTAATATGAAAATACAAGGCAGAGTGACAAAGCCCGAGTCATCCACTAAATACTGGATGATGTTAAATGAATATGTGAATGCATGATTGCTTAAATGAAGGAGTGCCCTACTACCAGTGGCCTGGTCCCTGCCTGGTTAGGGCTTAACTTCCAATAGAGGAGCCGAGACAAACATACATGAAACACAAGGCTCCCAGCTGTGTCTCTTTGGTACTGCTTCCTAACCCAAGTTAACCAATGGGGAGCCTGCAGTGTCAGCTTTTACACCGGGTTACTGAGGGGCCTTGGGCAAATGTGGCGGCTTCATTTTTGTTAGTGGAGACCCAGAGAAGCAGCAAGGCTGGTGGCTTCCCTGAGCCACTGTTATCCATAGGTCAACATGAGGTAAATATAACTATTTATCCACAAGGATAAATATGTCTATATCAGGATTTTTTAGGGACTTTCAATTTGAAAATGGGTAATTTCAAATATACAGAAAAGTTGCAAGGATAAGAATACTATACAGAACACATGTATCTCTTAGATTCACCTGTTGTTATTATTTGCTCCTTTTTATAGTACATTACTATTTATTTTATTTTATTTTATTTTATTTTGTTTTGTTTTATTTTATTTTATTTTATTTTATTTTATTTTATTTTATTTTATTTTATTTTATTTTATTTTATTTTAAATGAGTGACAGACTTTTCCTGAAGTATTTGAGAGTTAGTTACATGTGTTCAATCCCTTAACATCTAAATGCTTCAGAGTGTATTTCTTCTGAAAAAGGCTAAAGCCAACATCCTGATCGGCTGTGTCCACAGGGCTCCTCCTCTGTGTGGCTAATTTGGGCTTCCTCACATGGTGGTCTCAGGCGAGTTGAACTACTTTCATAGCTTTAAGAGCTAGCATTCCAAGCAGCAAAGGCAGAAGGTGCGGATCTCTTTAGAGCCAGCTCAGAAGTCTTCGGGCTTCACTGTCACTTTCTGTTGGTCTAGACAAGACATGGGGCCAGCTGGATTGAAGGACAGAAAGGAGAATGAAACCCTGTGTCTAGTAGGAAAGAACTGTCAGCCTCTTGAATCCACCACAACACTCACCATTTCCTACCTTGAGATCTAGGCATTTGTGTATGATTGGCTGTCTGTCCCCCTCAAAACCCCTAAACATCGAGCTTTTGGAGGCAGGGTTCATGTCTGATCAACTCGCTTAAGTTACCTTTCCCATGGGACTCAGCTCAGTAGCTTGCACACAGTAGATCCTTAATATTTACAGAATAAATATGGATTAGAAACAGACTCATCAACAGTCCTACCTCCTCACATTGTTTCTGAGGACACTGAAGCTCTAAGAAAGCTCTTGGACATTCTGAAGGTCACTAAAGCCTCATCTCGCTAATTCCAATGCCAATCCTGTGAACCAGCGTTCCAGTAAGCAGGGTGACTGGGGCTGAAGAAGGGCTGTAGGGGATGGTAGGGATGTGGTAGGGGAGAGATTGTGGGCTTTCTCTGTCATTTGGTGCCTGCATTTTTAAGCAAACATCCTGCCTTGAATGGTTCATTGGTTTAAAATATACCCATAAAATAAACTTGCAATGTATCTTTTCTTTAATACTATACCTGCTGACAGTAAGGATGTCTGATGTAAAATCCCATGGGAAGGACATGAAGGGCAGAAGAATTTGTGGTTCTGGAAGTGGCAGTGGAGGTGGCTGAGAAAATGACCTTCCCACTTATCCTCCCCCAGTCCACTGCAGCTGTGCTCAGGAACCCAGGAAACGAGCCTGGGCAGTGAACAGGCCAGAGGTTAGCAAGCACACAGGGTCTCTAACACAGCTGTGCTCAGGAACCCACGAAACGAGCCTGGGCAGTGAACAGGCCAGAGGTTAGCAAGCATGCAGGGTCTCTAACACAGCTGTGCTCAGAGCTGAACAGGAGGGATGACTGACTTCCTTTACATGAAAGCACAGGGAAGGACTGAACATCTTCCCTCATGTAGCAGCCTGCCTTCAGCCCCTGTGGGAGAAAGAGCCAAATCAGAGCCCATGCTGGTGGCTTCTCTCTCAGAGCCTATTTGCTCACCTTCAATTCTGGCCCTCCAGATTTTTGTTTTGACATTTTAAAAATTGCCTTGCCAGTCTGTGGGCTCTGATTTGTGTGATGGCTCTGAATGAAGCCTAACAAATTAGTGTATCTTTCTGAATCTTGACAAAGATGTAGGAAGATAAACTGCATCTGTCTTCCATGAAACTTACCAGTTCAGCAGAATGTCAGGTGGGGAGGCCGAGAAGGGATGCATCCCTGGTGGCAGCACCATGGAGAGGCCCGCATGTGCTGGAGGACCATAGACCCTCTGAGGGGCACACAGGACACAGGTGGAAGGTGGGGATGACTCACATTCCAGACCCCTGGGAAACTGTTCACACCTATGAACTACTCTCCGTCATTTGAGCCAAAAAAAACAATGCCTCACTTATGTGGCAGTCATTTAGGTGGGCATCTCAACTATCTGATGCTGCCAAAAATTGAGGAGGCAAGTCACAGTGTCTCTGAGGAGTTACAAGAGACATCACAAAATTTATACACAAAAATCCATGAATTTTTGCATAGAATTCTAACAAACTTGGTTATCTGGTATCCAACCCACAGCCATTAAGAACCTTCTTTTGGAAGAATGCAGAAGGCTTTTCGAGACAAGAACATGAAAAGCTGGTGGAGATCACAGCCTGACAGGGTGCGAGGAGACCAAGACCAAACAGAAACGGGCCCTCAACAAGCACAGGCGTCTGGGATGGCTGGAGAGGAGGCAGATAGGTCTGGATTCTCAAGTGCCTGAGGGCACGGCAGGGCTACATTATGCTGAAGTAAATTAAGGATAGACAGGGCCTGATGGCACCAACAATGGGTCAGAATATGCTAATTATGTTGCAATTTATAGCTACAGCTTAGAAATAGATCTCTTCAAACATGGTTAGACATTTTGAAAGTTTTTACATTTAATGCAGATTTAAGCTATCTGTAAATGTATTACCTAAGGACCTTAGTCTTCTAGGGCTGCCACAACAAAATACCACAGGTTGGGTGGCTTACACAGAATGAGTTTAGTTTCTCACAGCGCTAGGCTGGAAGTTAAAGATCTAGGCATCGGCAGGGTTGGTTTCTCCTGAAGCCTCACTTGTGGGTGGCCACCGCCTCCCAGTGTCCTCACATGGCCTCTTCTCTGTGCTCAGATACCTCTGCTGTCTCTTCTTACAGAGACACCAGTCGCATTGAATGGAGGTTCACCCTAATGATTCCATCTAACTTTAATCACTTCTTTAGAGACCGTATCTCCAAATGGAGTCACATTCTGAGATAGTGGGGGTTAGGATTTCAACATAAGAATTGGGGGGGGGGTACAGTTCAGTTAATAGCATGAACAGAATTTTATTTCCTCATTTGTGTTGTGTTGTGCATCAACACAACTAATTCAGCCTCAAAAAAATGTAGCAGAGACACCATGCGAGCCTCTTATTGTACTTATTCTGAAGCACAAAGGTGCGCTATAGCCTAAAGCAATCCAAGTCCACTTAGCAGGCATCCTCTGATCTCCACACCCTCAAGTCCTTTTCTGACTGCCTAATACCCACTCATCTTCCCAAATTCACCTTAGGAAAAAACTCACCCTCTCTTCTTGGAACGCTTTCTTGCTCCTTTTCTACCCTAGCCCCAAGTTGTTAAATATCCATTTTTATGGGTTGAATTGTGTCCCCCACAAATGCATGTGCTGAAGCTCTAACCCTCAATACCTCAAAACGTGACTGAATTTGGAGAGAGGGTCTCTCTAGAAGGGGTTAAATCTAAATGAGGTCATTAGGATGAGCCCTAATCCAGTACGACTTGTGTTCCTGTGAGAAGAGGAGGGGACTCCAGACACTGATGTGCACAGAGGAAAGCCCATGTGAGGACACGGGGAGAAGATGGCTGTCTACAAGCCAAGGAGAGGAGCTCAGCAGAAACCAGCCCTGCTGACACCTTGATCTTGATCTCGGGCTTCCACACTCCAGAACTATGAGAAAATAGGTTTATGCTATTTAAGTTACTCTGTTTGTGGTATTTTGCTATGGCAGTAGAGCTGACTAATACCCTTTTGGGGAGATACAATTCAGTTAATAGCATTGACAGAACTGGAGTAGTTTGTACTCTAGAGTTGCAGAATCATTGGGGTTCGTGCTTCCTCCCTGCAGTGGATCATGAGCTCCTCGAGGGCAGTATGATCTTGTTAGAATTTACTGCCTGCCACCTAGTGCACTGCTCAATGTCAATACTTGTAGAATGAATGACTAGGAAAAAAAATTCTTACCTCACTGGGCATCCTGAGAAACTGTAGCTGCTGGTGCCACTGGGGGTCCTGTGGGTCATGCTGGATGTGACTCTTCCAAGCCCCATAAGGGAAGGCTGACTAGAGGGCACCTGGCCAGAAGGAATGTGTATTGTCTTGGAAATGGATTGTAATTCCCTCCTTATGTCCTTTTGGGAGCAGCTTCTTGACTTGTGTGACTGCTTCTTGACCTTTTCCCTCTGCATGTATACACTGAGGTAATGTAGTTTAGAGTCACATGCAAGACACAGGCTCCTTTTGTCTGGACTCCTTAAAAATGAGTCTCGGACTCAGGGAGGTCGGTCTGCTGCCATCAGGCTCTGTGTGGTGTAGTAGAGGCTATACCTGCTCCATCCAGTCCACCTTATGGGCTTTTTGGCTTATCAAAAATGAGCAGTCAAGAACCCTGAACTCTACCTCTTCCATTACAGTCCCAAAGGAGAGAAATAAATTTTATGAAAAATATATTCAGGAATGAAATTTAATGCCATACAATGTGAACAATGTAGATAATACAGTACCACCAGAGAAATTATGGCTTCGCATTAGTTATGAGGTTTGTTTCTATCTATGTTCCAAATTTAACTGCTATTACTCTTTATCTTGATCATTTGGCTGTAACAAAGAAGAGAATTTTTCTGCTTCCTTTACTGCTTTTCTCCTCAGCCACCCTTACTCACCACACCTGCTGTGTCAGACCTCCTCAATGGTGCTCACTTTGCCCACCTGGAATGCATTTCCCCACTTCACCCTGATAAATCTTATTTACCCCAGAGGATTTTGCTCAGGTTTCATCTCCTCTAAGAATTCTCCTGTAACTGATTCAAACTAGATCAAGTACTTCTTCTATAGGCTGACTACACAGTCTGTGTATGAAACTATCATATCATCTATTAAGTACATCAAAGTTATCTGATTTAAATGTTGTCTACCCAATAGACCAGAAATTTCTTGAAGGCAAGGATCTTTTCCTTTCCATTAAAAAAAGAGATCTTTATGTGACAACCTACTGAATGGGCATATTTAACAAATTAGAGCTGGGGTGGGAAAGGATCAGGAAGAGCTTCCAAGAAGAGAGGGTGAGTTTTTCCCTAAGGTGAATTTGGGAAGATAAGTGGGTGTTAGGCAGTCAGAGAAGGACTTGAGGGTGTGGAGATCAGAGGATGCCTGCTAAGTGGACTTGGATTGCTTTAGGCTATAGCGCACCTTTGCGCTTCAGAATAAGTAGACAAATGATATATCTGGTAAGGGGTTAATATTAAAAATTTGTAAAGAACTCATACAACTCAACACCAAAAGAAATACAACTAGATAATAGGAAGAGGACCTGAATAGACACTTCTCCAAATAAGATATACAGATGACCAATTTGAAAAAAAGGTCAATATCACTAATCATCAAAGAAATGCAAATCAAAACCACAATGATATATCATCTCATCTCTGTCAGGATGGCCATCATCAATAAATCAACAAACAACAGTACTGGTGAGGATGTGAAGAAAGGAGAACCCTTTTGCACTGTTGGTGAAAATGCAGATTGGTGCAGCCACTGTGAAAAGCATTTTGGAGGGTCCTCAAATATTAAAAAATGGAACCACTTTATGACCCAGCAATTCCACTTCTGGGTATATATACGAAGAAACCCTCCCAAAAAACTCAAAAGAATGCATGAGCCCGTATGTTCATTTTAGCATTATTTACAGTAGCCAAGATATGGAAGAAACCCAAGTGCCCATCAGTAGATGAGTGGATAAAAAGTTGTGGTACATATATGCAATGGAACATTACTCAGTCATAGAAAAGAATTAAATCTTACCACTTGTGACAGCATGGGTGGACCTAGAGGGTATCACCCTAAGTGACATAAATCAGTCAGAGAAAGACAAATACCATATGATTTACTTATATGTAGAATCTAAAGAACAAAATAAATGAACAAACAAAATGGAAACAGACTCCATGACATAGAGAACAGACTGATGGTTGCCAAGGGGAGTGGGGCTGGGGAATGGGGTGAAAAAGGTGAAGGACTTGTGAAATACAAATTGGCAGTTACAAAACAGTCATGGGGATGTAAACTACAGCATAGGGAATATAGTCAGTAATGCAATAACTATACATGGTACCAGGTGGGTATGGGTATTGGAAATATTGGGACGATCACTTTGTAAAATATATGATTATCTAACCACTATGCTGTGCAGTTCAAACTAAGACAAAACAATATTAAATGTGAAAAATCTAATAATAATTAAAATAAATTAATTAATAAAATCTTTAATCTTGTTGTCTGACACAATGCCTGGCATATGTTACTAAACACAGCATAGCTGGTATTTTCATTTTACTAAAGCAGTAATAATAAGTCATGGGCAGGAAAGTTAGATGTCAAGTAATTTAGTATGGATTGTTTATAAATTAAATACTGTTTTCTTATCAATTTCAATTCTTTTCTCCTGCTCATTGGTCCCCAATATAACTTGTTTCACAAACTTACTGATCCTTCGTATTGGTAAGAAAAAATAGTAAGAAAAAGAAAAGAGATGGAAGTTGAAGAGAGTGGGGAAGGACATACTTAGGAAACCTCACGCCCCCAAAAATTGGAGATGAGGATTGTATATGCTTAGACAGCCAAATTTCATCACTGAGATATCCTGAGTCTCTGAAGGATAGGGATGCAAGACATATCAACTCCAGTGTGGGGATGCACATAGTGATTAATGCTCACAAAGTTTTTTGAGGATAAGCATTTTCACACAAATCCTTATTAGTACTAGATATGTTCTGTGCAATAAACCTTAGATGTGAAATTTATGCCATAAGTCAAGTAACATGGCTCAAAAGTAAAAAAGCACAAATGATGTACCTGTTCAGCATGCACATGAATCATATAATCAGCAATTCCCAAATGCTTGCTCCAGACTGAACTATCAATAATCTGAATTCTGATCCTTTGTGTGCATCCCAGTGTGATTATTGGCACACTGTAAGGTTTTGGAATGCCTATTTAATGCCTTTGGAAATGCCTATTTAATGCCTTTGGAAAGCACTTCTAGAAGACTTCCTTTTTGTGTGTGTTAGAGATGCTTAAAAAATCCCATTCTGTGGTGTTTTTTTCCCAGCAAAGGAAAAAGTTGACAGCACTAAGAGAATTCATATATTTCATTTTATGAGCTTTGAGATGCTGGGCCTTGCCATTATGCCTCCATTGTTGACGTAACAACTAGGCTATTATAATGATAATAATTTCTTCTGTTACTTTTCTTCAGTTTGGATGAGAGTCCTAATGCTTTTTAGAGGAAAGAGCTACTTTTCACTTCTCTAAAACAGGGAGATTCTTACAGGTGATAACAGTGCTAATTTATGGTAATTGCTTATTTAATGTCTTCCTCCCTTGTATGGAGCTTCATAAAGCCAGAAAGTATGCCTGCCTTCTCACTCAGTATTTGATACACAGAATGTACTCAGTGAACATCCTAAACAAAGTGGAGGTGGTAGAAGATGAGAAAGGGAGAATGGACATTAGTGATATTAATACTATCTGAGAGAGAGAGAGAGAGTAGGAAGGACTGATAGACAGCACAAAGTCTAGAAGGTTGTAGAACAAGATTTCAAGATGAAACAGATGGTTCCATTTTGCTAAGGTCAATAAATCTGGGATCAAACTATATAATTATGTACAAGTGGTTTTGCTAATTCTTAAACCTTATGATTTGAAAAAAAAAAATGAGGATACCAGTTATTTTTGAAACTCCTTGCCCTAAAGAGCAAGAATGTCTTATGAGGTGTCAGGTAGAGCTTTCTGAAATTGAACCTCACTCATTTTGGGTGCAAACAGCACTCTAGGGGGGTATGCTTTTGCACTTAGTTATTTCTCAGTATGGTGTGTGGGTTGAGTGTTGATACTGTCACTGGCTATCCTTTATGGAGCCCTTACTTTGCCATGCTGAGTTTGTAATTGTATTTGCTTTATCTCTCATTCTCACTACCATGTTTGGAAGACATTCTTACACCTCTCTTACAGAATGAGAGGACTGAAGTTCAAATTCCACACCACTATTAAAGGCAGGTTATGGGTTTAAACTAACTCACTCTGCTAAGTTGGGGAGACACTGCTTTTTGGAGTTAAGCCTGTGAATCGGACATATCATTTAAATTATAAGCACCCATTTCCTCCTCTGTAGAGTTGAGATGTGAACTCAGTTAATCTTTCAGATCCATAAGGAGAAGAGCAGATGCAGGGAACACACTCCCTGCTGTGGTGGTGGAGCTGTCCATGGTCCTGACAAGGCTGGTGCCAATAAAGCAATAACCAGCTTATCAAAGAAAGAAGCACAAGAAGCCAGACATGCCTCCATTAATACAGATCCTGCTGTTATTCTCTGAGTCTCTTAAGTAATTAAGCAAGCTATCTCATACTGCTGAGTGTATGGATTTTGTCACAACCAAGACACTGTAAATTAAAGATGCAGGTAAACTTGCACACCTTCTCTTTTTCCCCCTCACCTGAAATAGCTCATGTGTCACAGCCAGATGAGCAGTGGTACATTTTTATTTTATTTTTATTCCTTTGTCTTGGATTAAAGGTTATTTTTCTAGGTCACAGATGTTTGTGAGCCTGATATTCCAGGCGTAGCCACTTTAAGAGCCAAGAACCAGCTAATTAACTTAAAGAGTTCTCTAAGAAAACCAAATAAGTTCCTTTCTTTTAGAATATTTTCATTCTCTTTTCCATTTACTCATAGGGATGTATGTCTCATGTGTGTATATGTATCACACTCATGAGGTACGTATTAACTGTATAAGCAGTGATATCAATTTCACTTAAAAAAAGATGCAGTGGATACAGAGATGTGAAAACATATCAAGAAAAGCAACCACCATACTTTTCTTTGTGGATCATGGCTAGTTACTGAATTTTGTACCATCATTTCTTATAATTAACTTAACTTGTAAAACTAGCATTAGTAATAAATCTATGGTATTTTGAAATATTTTTACTCTGTGGTGGTCTTTACAAAGTTTAAAAAATAGAAATGTTTAAAAGCATAAGATCATTCCAAACACATTGAAATAGTGTATCACATTGATAATTAATTATAAGTTGAAACTATGTTAATAAGGATGTACTAGACTACAGTGAAAGTAAAATTCCAAAAGCAACAAATAGTAAAATTATGAAATGAGCACTGCTCTTAGTATTTGCTTGAGTCCCTCTTCGAATTGTCTGTTCATGCACACATAGATGTTGCTTTATACTTTCAAATATACGTGCACATATTCTTACGTATGCATGTGTAAGTAAATATGTATGACTGGATCTAAGCTATTTGCATAGAGGTGGGCCACAGAAGACTCATTTTTCCCTCCAAATTACCTTCCTGAGTGATTTGCAAGGGGAAAGAGGGTCTTCAAAGGAAACATTTTGAAGGTCCTAGGAAAAAGCAATGAAGGAGGTGAATTTCTAAGTCAAGGCAAGGAAAAGAGGAGCAGGGAGCCTAGTATCCTGTGCTCATCCCAACTCCAAAGACAGAAATCAACCTGTGGGAGAGAGGAACATTTCCCCCAGTTCATACACAAATAGACAGTCTCTAGAGCTGGGAGGTCTGAAGGAAACAGAAGGTTATTTGGGCTCCTAGAGAATTTGCAACTTTGGGAATGTTGGAAGCAGGTGCAGCTTCACCCCGGGAGGCAGTGGCAGAAATGACCAGCAGCAAATGTGGGTGCCCAGCACTCAGGAGGGATGACCATAGGCCTGGCCAAGCAGCAGCAGTGAGCAGCTTGTACAGACTGAATAAATCCCTCAGAAGGTGGCATGGACCCAAGCAATGAATACATTTATCTGTATTGGGGAAAAACAATACCAACCTCCAAATCAGTTGCCACATATTTTTGTCTGATTACTGTTTACACTTCTTTAAAACTTAATTTTCAATTACATGCGTAATGTATGAATATATGCTTTTTAAGGACATAGTCAACAAGAGAGAAAGACCAAACTCCCATTTGTATCACCCCCAAACCTGGTTCCCTCTTTCTCCAGAATAACCACAGTTTAGTCCTCCTATATTAAGGAGCATTTTTTCCAGAAGAAAAATTATTGACTGGAAGACAATGCAAATACATTTTAATATTCCCTTTTTAAAAAGAAACACCTGAAACATAGGCAATATAAAGCAGGTGCACACACAGAAAAATAGCTTCAGATGAGATATTTAGAACATTTACTTGTGTAAGCCCAGCCTCATAGGTACAGCGTTTCTCAGTGAAAAGAAAATGGAGGGAAGGGTTTGGGCCTAAGGAGCAGAAAGAAAGAAAAATCACAGCTGAGCTTGTATCTACATAACAAGGCAAGCCTCTCCTGTTAATTAATGTCGGATCACTTTTTCCAGAAGCTGTTTTAGTCTTCTATGTTGATGATTTAAGATAGTTACAAGTTCAAACACTGGGTGACCTATTAGCAGTTTATCAGGAGACTGATATTTGAAGATTTCTATAAAATATGATAAAATTCCCTGGTTTGAATTGTTTCACAAAGCAGATGGATTCCTAAGGCACAGAATCAGTAGTCAAGTCCTCTGTTTGTTTGTTAATTCCTTCTGCCATGTTTGGGTGGAGACATTTAATGAGTCAGGGACTCTGACTGCTCTGAAATAGTGATCTTGTAAATGGGACTTCCATGGCCCGATTATTTTGGGAAGAATTTGTTAAAAGAAATGACTAGTTGGGCATTATGATGAGGACACACCTTGAGGAGAAATTGGTCTGTGTCCTGCTGCCCTGACCCCCAATTCTGGATTGCCCTGTTGCATGTGGGCATGATGAAGGATTTAGAGAGATGAGGAAATCCCCCTTGGGAAACCTACAAAGCTGGGGAGAAGGTCCCTCGAACCTGCTCCTAAATACCAAGCCTCCAGGCTGAGAATGAGGATCAGGTCTCTCTTGTCAACAACCAGGGAGCTGTACAGGATGAGAGATCTCAATGAAAGTGCAACCCAGGCCCTGCCATTGAGGGAGCCACAGCTATGCCCCAAACAGACAGTGATGACATCTGTTTGGAAATGGCCACGTGTGTGTCAGCCAAGAGATGAGGCTGGAGGGGCAGGGTCACCTTGTAAGAGCCTTGTAGATCAGAGTGTGGGTTCTGACCTAGGTCCAGAGAGAGCCAGTGAAAGGTTGAACTGGGACAGGAGTGAGGGCTGGGATGACAGCCCATTCGGTGGACGGTAGAATGAAGAAGGGAACAAGGGGGAAGGTCACCTCTACCCATGCATGGTGAAGTGTGAACACGATAGAGACACAGTTATTTCCTGGAGGCTCCTTACCTGATTGAAAAAGAGAAAACAAGCTCAGAAATTCTTGCTTTCCAGCCTTTGCTCGTGTCCCAAGATCTTCCATACATTTGTTACCTTCGCAAAAAAACATCTTAACAATAAGAAGCATTTTCTTATGGTGAGTTTAGATTCAATGCATAAAGATTAAGCACACAGGAAGTTGTGCTGGACCCGCACACACCGTGGGCTGGCGTTAGGCTGGGCTCTTCTACTCACTCCGGTTCTCCCACTTTCTATTAAGAAGACCTAGGAAGACACTCATTTTTTAACTTTCAAATTTTCTGCAGTCTTCCAAGGTGAATAAAGATGTAGGGACACAGATACTGATCTTAGGGCAAAAAATAAATTAGTACATATATGCATACATACATACATACTAGTAAATAAATGACAAAAAAGAACTTTCTGAAGAAAGAGCTCACCATTTACTAGCTCTTTGATCCTCGAGGAGTTAGCAGGCCTCTGTTTCTCCACCTGTAAAAATAGGAGTCTTTGTACCTGCCGCGTTAGGGCTGTTGTGAGGACGCAAAAGAGAGGCCTGAGTGCCTGACACGAGGGGAGGCCCTCAGTGATGACGCCGGTGAGAGAGATACTAGGGCCTACCAACGAGGATTCAGAGATGGGAACTCCAGAACAAAAAAGCAATAACCGCGACAGGTTTCTCCCTTCTGTCTCTCAACACACACAAACAAAAATTTTTGTTTAAATTTTATTTAGGGTCTGCTCTGTGCAAAATTTCAAAATTGGCAAATTTATTTTGGTTTTTGCTACCCTTAACTTTTCTTTTTTAAATTGTGATAAAATACATATAATTAAAAATTACCTCATTAACCATTTTTTAAAGATTTTATTTATTTTTAGAGAGAGAGGAAGGGAGGGAGAAAGAGAAGGAGAGAAACATCAATGTGTGGTTGCCTCTTGCACGCTCCCTACTGGGGACCTGGCCCAAAACCCAGGCATGCGCCCTGACTAGGAATTCAACCAGCAACCCTTTGGTTTGCAGCTGGCACTCAATCCACTGAGCCATACAAACCAGGTTGTTAACCATTTTTAACTGCACAATTTAGTAGTAGTGTTAAGTATATTCATATTGCTGTGCAACCAGTCTTCAGAGCTTTTTCATCTTGCACAACTGCAACTGAGTATCCATTAAATACTTACTCTCCCTCCCCCTCCCTGAGCCCCCAGAAACCACCGTTATACTTTCTGTCTCTATGACTGACTGCTCTCCGTGCCTCACATAAGTCAAATCACATCATATTTGTCTTCTCTGACTGGCTTATTTCACATAGCATCATGGCTTCAAGATTCATACATATCACAGTATGTGTCAGAGTTTTCTTCCTTTTTAAGGCTGAATAATATTCAATTGTAGGTATACACCACATTTTGCTTACCCATTCATTCATCGACGTACACTTAGGTTGCTTCTACCTTTTGGCTACAGCAAATAATGCTGTTAATAAATGTGGGTGTGCAAGTAATTCTCTCTCCAAGTTTCTTGTGTTTTCACCCTTGCTCAGCATTTTGGCATCAGGAAAGAAGATCCTAGGAATCATTAACACCTTGGTGCAAATGTGTTATTACTAAATGACAGTCTGAATTTTAGAAAGAGGACCAAAGAGAAAATAACATAAGAAAATACATATCAAGTTGTGGAGTTTCAGTCTGAGGTCCCTGGGAGAGTGCCTAACAGTACATCAGAGCTGACTGGGACTTCCCTAACAGTGAACATGGGAGTCTGCTCCCGTTAGGCCAGAACTTCCTTGTCTTATGTCCCAGTCCCCAAATGAGCCCATTTCAACCATTAAACTCACTGAGGGAAGGAATATAACAATTATGCGCACACTCATTTTGTAATTATTTAGTTGTATACTGGGAGGGAGAATCCTTATAATCTAGGGAAAGCTCATTTGCTCAAGTTATTATGGCTCAAGTCAAACCCCAGAACATTCCTTCACATTGAGTCTTTCCCTCCCTCTGGCATTTCACATAGTTCTAATCCTCCCCCTTCCTCTGGGGTTTACTCATTGCCATTATCTTGTCCTTCTGACAGGCTCCTGCTCTGCTTCGCACACCTGCCAATTCATTCTCCGCCTCTACTTAACCATCACGATCACATTGTTGCCTGAAACACAAATCCTCCTACAGCTAAAGATGTGCAACCTAGGAAATATTTTTCTTCCCACAGACTATATGCCTTGTATGTTCAGAAAAGGCTAATAAGCTGCATAGATTCTCAGTTGCTCAATGGAATCTTGCTCTTCTTTCTTCAGTTGCAATGGCAGTCTGTCATTGGCAGCTGTAATCACAGTCTGTCACACTCAGTCCGTTCTTGAGACCTATGTGATTATTTTTGCGTTGCCTTCAGATCCCCCCACTCATCTCTACACAGACTGGGGGTGTCAGCTAACCTGAAAAACAATGGGCCATAGCAAATGAAGTCAGGAAGGCAAAGGCAGAATTTGGAACCCCAGTTAGGGTTAACTACTGGGTGTCGCATGGCTAACTACTTAGTGGAGGTGGGGACTGGTAAGAAGGGATGGAGGGGGCAGAGGAGAGGAATGGGTGCTGGGAGAGTGAACCCAAATTCAGGTAACAATGTAAAAATGAAAGAGCAGGAACCAGAGACCCAAGGAGGAAGTCGATAAGGGAATTTAATCCCATAAATAACTTTTCACTGACTGCTTCAAAAGGAGTATATTGCTCAGCTATGTTTTGAGGATATTTCCATTCTGTAAGACTTTCCATTCTCAGGTAAGACTCTCATGATATTTAAAAATTGTCTTTCCCAGACCAGTTAAATATGAGTCTCCGAAGGTACCTAGGCATTAAATGAAACACACACACACACACACACACAAACACACACACACAAACTTTCCAGATGATTTTAAACTCACCAGGACTGACCACGGTTTCAGCTACTCCACCTGAACATTTCCACTCATACTTCCTCCAGAGAAACCTTTCAGTCTCATTCTTTAGAACCTTTCAGAGGCTCTGCATTTACTTCTGAATTTGACCATGACACTTGGAGCCATAACCCAGCCCATCTCAACCTCGGTACCTGTGGCTTGCCTCTTTCCTCTTCCTGCTTCCCTTGCTGCTTTTAGTGCCATGTCATTGGATGTGACAGGGTGTAGCCTGGTTCATTCCTGCAGTACAGAGGCCCCGGGAGGGACTGGCCTAGGTGCAAGCATAGGAGGGGTCCCATCTAACAGGCAGAGCTTGGCATCTGAGGGAGAGGAGGCAATGTGTGAGTAGAGCCCAAAGCAGGGACTGAAGGAGCCCCATGAGGTGAGGGTAGTTACAGTCAGAGGTACAAGCAGACAGAAAGATCACAGACCAGAGCAGGCTCCTAGATACAGATTTGTGTTCCCAGAGCCCTAAATGGACTGATTATCAAGTCTTGTTGGGCGATGAGAACCAGGTAGAATGTTACTACTTGTCCCAGCCTGACTCCCTCCAATTTTCAATAATAAGGGTCCAGAAATCTGCTCTCTGAACCCTTCTCCTAAGGCAATTGCCTCTGCCCAGAGAGTACTGCCACAGTCCTGGCCCTGTGCTCTCAGCAGAGCTGGCCCAGTCCTTGGCTGCCTGATCCTGGGGCCCAAGCCCTGCAGGCCCAGTGGGTGAGCTGGGCCACCTGTCCATTCTTGCTCTCCTGCCCTCATTCGGGGCTCTGGCCTTCCTGCAGCCCTGCTGGACCTCACTTTCTCATGGTTTTGACTCCCTTGGCTGACCTGGTTCTTTCTGCACTGGCTTGACCTCCTGAGGCCTCATCAGTGTCAAGTCCTGACACAGCCCCTCTGGGCACCTGTGCCAGCTTTTCATTGGTTGACCTGCCATGCCCCATTTGCCCATTTGGACTAGATTTATAACTGTGAACCCCTTTCCAAGGTGTTGGCTCTGCTCCTACTTCCTCCACATGTGGTTCATTCCAGGGACTTCTTCCTGGTCCAGACACTGAAAGAGCCGCTGCCCTCCCCCCACCTGCATGCTTTGCCTCTGGTCTCATCTAACTTCCTCTTAGGCAGAACAATTTAAAATCAGACTATAGATAAATACTTAATGACATGGACAGATGTTTGTGTGGGTGCTGACTGAAAAAAGCAGATTGCAAGACATTTTGAATTTGCATGTGTTCACCCAGCTATGTGATGCATACACAGGAGGGTCTGCAAGGACACCCAGCAATATATGAAGGATGGCTGTCTGGGGTGGAGGAGGTGTATGAAATTATGGAAGTCTTACATTTTCTTTTTTAAAAAATCTCTATCATCTAATTACTCTCCAGTAAATATGTATTACTTTTTAATAAGGAAAACAATAAAAAAGATGTTATTTTTTATAAAGAAACCATATAAGGTTACTCCAGGGAACTTGTTCCCAGAAGCAAGGCAGAGGTCCAACTGAGAGCACTGGCCATAAAGCAGAGTCAAATGAAAAACTAGAGATTGCAGTAAAGCCCACAGTTTGAGGCCCAAGATCCCAAGGGCAACAGTGTGAGGAGTGCTTATAGCTATAACTATTAGATGCTTGCCTGGGTTTGAATTCCAACTCACCACTTGATAGCTGTGCAACCCTGGGCAATTTGCTTAACCTCTCTGTGCATTGTTTTTCTGATATGAAAAATGGAATAAGATTATCATATGGATAGTCTCATAGGAATATTTTGAGGATTAAATGAATCCCATTATGCAACATTTATTTCAAATGGTGCCTGGTACACAGTAAGTATGCAGTCAATATTACCTATTCCTGCCCTGGCTGGTGTGGCTCAGTAGATTGAGTGCTGGCCTGCAAACTGAAGGGTTGCCAGTCCAATTTGCAGTCAGGGCACTTGCCTGGGTTGCAGGCCAGGTCCCCAGTAGGGGGTGCGCAAGAGGCAACCATACATTGATGTTTTTCTCCTTCTTTCCCTCTCTCTAAAAATAAATAAATAAAATCTTTAAAAGTATATATTAGCTATTATGGAAGACAAGGCAGGCAGGGCTGGGCAGAGAACCTACCTGGCCCTCTAACAGCCTTTGTGTTTTTCCTCTTTATCTTTCGGAAATCCCACCCATTCTTTAGACTCCAACTCAAATGCCACATCCTACATTCAAGCCTTTCTTGTCTAAGCCTCCATGCAGGAGCGGCCTCCATTTCCCCTCGATCATTTGTCACTCTGCACCAGGTCCCCGGCCCTGAATGCACCCTGACTTCCTGCCAGTTATTTGTGCCTTTGTGTTATTCCCTCTTTGGCCCCATACACTGGGAAGCTGCGTCGTGCCTTCCACTCTGAAGTGTACATTAACTCTTTGAGTTGACTTGTGTGATCTGAAGATGATCCTTTGCCCTCCGAAAATGCTACATGAAATCTCCCCCTTAGGCACCTGGGAAGCGCTGAGGTTTACTGCTTGATGGGAACTGTCCGCAACCTGTTGCTTCACGCATCTAGGAAAGGTTACTGACACACTCAAGTTCATGACCTCTGGTCACATGTAAAAACTAAACATGTCAAAGAATACCACTATTATCATCTTTGTTATTTCCAAAGTAGGTTATAAATAAGGTTGCAGGCTGTTTGAGTAAATCAGAATCTGGTTACAAACTCGCAGTGTCATTGGTGGCACCTACATGCTGAACACTGATGGCACTCGTTCTGGCCAGTTTCAGTGTGAGGAACTGTGCAAGGCTGTGCTGTGGGCCTGTAGTCAGCAGCATTATATTTGGAGACAGGAAATGCTAGACTTGCTAGAGTTGTGTTTTATGTTTGCCTCCTACATGTCTTGGCAAATGAACTAGAAATCGTTTGCTATCCTCCATCTAGACCATACTTCCTTCTCAAGTGTTTTTGTTGTTACATTTGCTAGAGAGCCACAGAATCTTAATTGCAGTACTGTATCAAAACCTGTGGTTGAGCACCTATTTGCACAAAGTTGTATGTTAATGACATATACTGAAGTGTTAAATCTGAAACTGAGAGTTCAATGTCACACACCTAACACATTTTATCTGGGTTGGATAACACTCCTTACCACCTCCTGCCACAAGCCCACTGAAAATTGTTTAGCATGTGCTATCTTTGCTCTGAGTATACAGTATAGATGCTCAATAAATGCTTATTGGATTGGATTGTCTTGAGGCACATATTTAACGTCACTCTCTGAGAGGCAATAGTGGGGCAAAGAGGAATAATGTCTGCATATAAGGAGCCCAAGTTTAATGGGACAAAGCATTTATGCCTTGGGCGAGAGAGGTGGGGAAATGCCAAGTAGGTGAAGAAAATGAAAACGTGATGGAGGGTGGTGCACAGCGCTGGGATAGCATGTCTTGTCCATGTTCTGTGTGGGAAAATTGAATCCTACTTCTCTAAGGCATTTGGGGTGATCTGGAGGTAGTAGAACCATACCTGCCCTGACTTTGACTTTGGGGTCTTTGTTTATCTGGAAGCATCCTCACTTTTCTCCTTGGCTCTTGGGATTTCCTCTGCCAGGGAAGGAAATGGGAAGGAGTTAAGCATAGATAGATGAATGGGTGTCTACCAAGTTCAAAACAATTTTTTTTTAAATAATGAGGTCAAAATGGGAAAAGTTATTAGGAACAAAAATATATTATCTATTGATTCATAAAGACTTTTGCTTTCTTTTATAATTTAAAAAACATAATAGGGGTCATTTTTCAAAGAGAAAATGACTTCATTTGAAATCACTTAAAGAGAAGTATTACTATTACTATTGTAAGTGGGGATGAAGAGGGAAAGAGTAATAGATCGGTGCTCTCCTAAATTTCAGCTGTGAAGGCTGAGTTCTAGGGAAAGGAAGGGAGGGGAAGTGTAGACACACGGTGGGAAGATGGAGCGGAACCAAACGACCCTAACTCCAGTGCCCAGGCCCGCCGCTGCCTCCACAGTATGTAGAAAAGAGATCCATCCTCACTTCTGGATATTTGTCACCATGAATTTTATGGCGCCTGCAGGGTGGTTCTCTATCTTTAAAAAAAAAACAGAATTATAGAAAGATTGTAGGGCACTGTTAGTTTTCCCAGTCTGGCTGAGCTTGACTAGTTCTCGTGGTCTCCACTAGCAATCGAGTGGGAAACTGCTTTCAGCGGGGCCTGGCTGCACTGATCCATAAATCATTAACTCTAACTCTATATTTAAACCTACAAGAATCAGTCTCTAAGATTCCAGCACTTGTTATTGACAAAGAGGCCAGTTCCTCAAAAAATTCTTAAAAAACAATGCTTCTAGACCTGGGTGTGGGAATTTGTACTTCCTCCACCCTCAATTCTGATTTGTTCCCTGGGGCAGGGATGGACTCCTCCATCACATTCTCCTTAAGAACACCTGTCATTGGAGGGTCTGAAAAACAGGGCTGAATACATCTTTCATATGTACTGGGACATACATATACAAGATTAGAAACCACCGAAGAAATATAGTATACATTGAAGCCAATGGTTTTTAGTTAGACGTTATTAATGATGCTATTATGTGCTGAATTGTGTCCCCCCAAAAATCGTATGTTCAAGTCCCAAACCCCAGTACCTCAAAATGTCTCTATAATCAAAGATAACATCTTTAAAGATGTGATTAAGTCAAAATAGGACCTCGTGGACCATGTCAGGACACAGCGAGAGGGTGGCCACCTATGAACGAAGGAGAGGGGCCTCGGGAGAAACCAGTCCTGCCGACACCTTGATCTTGGACTTCCAGTCTCCTCAACTGAGAAAATCAATTTCTATTGTTTAAGTTCCCCAGCCTGCGAGACTTTGTCATGGCAGCCCAAGCAAACTAATAAAGAGGCTAATCACTTCTGAACATGTTTATAACTAAGCACCAAAAAGACATAATTTCATGGCAGTTATTTTGGAAGGGAACAGATCAGGAAGAGTTTCAGACACTGTCCTGTGAGAAACGGGTGGTACACTCCAAGGGTGTTGCTGAGGAGTTTAACAAAGGGACAAGTTGCAGAGGTGTGGGGACTGAGGAGGGATGGTGCAAACCCAGGGACTAGCAGCTGTGGGAGGTTGTTAGCCGACCTGGCCCTGACGGACAAGGGGAGGAACAGCGTTGCTGGAGCCCCTGGATAGCTGTGGCTGTAAAGGAGAGGTGGTTGAACAGAAAGAGTAGCTAGAGAGTGACAGGGGTTGGTGGGGACAATAAGCTGCCCCCTTTCTCCCTGCCCTCTTACCATCTGCCAATGCCTCCCATCGCCTGAACTGAGAGGTGACGCAGGGCAAGGAAGGGCAGGGAGCAGGTGAAGGCGGGAGTGGAGCATGACAATCACGGGCGAGCTTGGGGGACATGGGCGTTCATCTCTCAGTGGATCCTCTGCAGAGAACCCACGTACTCAGGACACCTCCTTACCCTGGGTGTGTTTGCATTCCACTTCTTACTTTTGTCATTTTAAATATCCCTCAACTTCCCTACTTTCAGAGTTTCTTCACTGTAATTGTTGCATTTTTCTCAGTTGCAGTTTCTCCATTTTAAAAAAATGGGAACAATAAATATCTTCTTCATGGGATTGTTGTGAAAGCCCCTGGCAGAGAGGGGGTCACCTATTAATCTCACTTATTCTTGCCCACTCCTAATGCCCCTGCCCCATCTTTTCCATGTTCTTGTTTAAGACTCTGCCAGAGACTCTTGCTTAAGATCTCTGCCAGACTGCCCTGGGGTATCTTCATCAGCAACTCAGTCTGCTCAACAAAAACAGGACAGAAAGAGGAAAAAAGTACAAGAAAGCAGCTTTATAGAGTGACCAGAACAGAGATAAAATAAAAGTCCCTTAAAGATAAGAAGGAAGTTAAAGAGGAGGAGAAAGACAAAGAAGGAGAAAAGGTGCAGAGGATCAATCATAAAAAAAGAGATCTTGCTCTCTGGCTCCTTTTCTCCCTAAGGTTTAAAACCACACTCCTGTGGAGGGAGGGAGGGATTGAGGGAAGGAGAGAAGGAGGGATAGGTGGGTGGATGGGTCATGGATGACTGGGGGGGGTAGATGGATGGATGGATGATGGAGGCTTTTGTTCATGCATACGTGTATATAACTGCTATGTCCCAATAACAACATTATGATTTGTGAGATGCAGAAAGAATTCTTAAGGATCCTAAGCCAGGCTTGGGAAGGAAATCCTTACCGTGTCAGCTTATTTAGTTGTCAAGAATGGATGGAAGGTGAAAGAAAGGGGTGAGTAATATTAAAAATGGATACAAAAATACAAGGTGAATTTTAGTGGTTGATTTTTTTCTTTAAATGGAAACCATAAATAAGTCACAACCTTACCCATTCTTTATTCTTCTGAGCTTCTCATAGGGAATATAAGTACATTAGATGTATAGTAAGATATAAACTTCAATTGATTTTATATTAAGAATTAGGAAAAATTGTAAAGGGTTGTTGGTGATCCAGAAGAGTGCTTCTCACTCAGTATAATGTTTACCTCAAGCTATCCCACACTAAAGGGGCAGCAACTGCATGTCCAAGAGAATGGGAGCCATAGGATGCCTCCTGGCATCACCAAGAGGATTAAGTGAATGTTGGATCTCATGAAAACACCAAAATGTGATTACTGATGATAGAAGTTAAGCTTAGATCTACTTTTAACATGTCTAAGGTAATGTCACCATGCAAGTTGTTTTTTCCCCTGAGAATCTGCCATTGTTAGTCGGTGTTGTATTACTCAGGGTGAAGACGTCTACTGAGTCCGTTTACTTGGTGGAGGGTGCTACCATGGACTCTTAGCTGAGTGAGCTGATGAATGAGGTCTCCTAAACCCATCAAGGTAAACACCAGACTCTGGATCAGAGAGGTCTCACCACACCATGGACATCTAGTGAAGCTATACTTCCTCAGCCTGTGTTCTTGCCTGTTTCTGTTTTCAAGGGTCACTCTGGTGCTCCACAATTCCACCTAGTATAAACTAAGTAGGATGTGTTTCGCTAACATGTATAAATAACTGAAAGATCTTCTCTGAGACTGAGTTGGGTCCCTCTCAAGGGTGTCCAATCTGTACCCTAAAGTGCCTATGAATGTGGTCTAACACAAAATCATCAATTTACTTAAAACATCATCAGAATTTTTTGTGATTATGTATTTAATATGTGGCCCAACACAACTCTTCTTCTTCCATTGTGGTGCAGAGATACCAAAACATTGGACACCCCTGCAGCCTAGGGTATGACCTTGATTTATTTTCATAACAGCAAGAAAAAAGCTCATATTGTGAAGAGGCATTACTGGAGGCCTCACTCCCTCCTGCAGACAGTCCCTTACCCTCTTAATCAGGCTTCATGCCTTTCCCTTTTCTTAATTATATTTTATTGATTATGCTATTACAATTATTTATTTTTTGTCCTCTTTACCCCCCTCCACCCTCTACCACTCTTGCCTCCAGCATTCCCTCCCTTAGATCATGTCCATGGGTTATACATATAAGTTCTTTGGCTTCTCCATTTCCTTTACTACTCTTAACCTCCCCTCTGTCTGTTTTGTACCTACCAATTATGCTTCTTATTCCCTGTACCTTTTCCCCCATTCTCCCCACTCCTTCCCCACTGATATCTGTCCCTGTGATCTCCGTTTCTGTGACTCTCTTCCTGTTCTAGTTGTTTGCTTAGTTTGTTTTGTTTTTTTAGGTTCAGTTGTTGATAGTTGTGAATTTGTTGTCATTTTATTGTTCATAGTTTTGATCTTCTTTTTCTTAGATAAGTCCCTTTAACATTTTATATAAGGGCTTAGTAATGATGAACTCCTTTCACTTGACCTTATCTGGGAAGCACTTTATCTGCCCTTCCATTCTAAATGACAGCTTTGCTGGATAGAGCAATCTTGGATGTAGGTTCCTTGCCTTTCATGACTTTGAACACTTCTTTCCAGCCATTTCTTGCCTGCAAGGTTTCTTTTGAGAAATCAACTGATAGCCTATGGGCACTCCTTTGTAGATAACTCTCTCCTCTTCTCCTGCTGCTTTTAAGATTCTCTCCTTACCTTTAATCTTGGGTAGTGTAATTATTATGTGCCTTGGTGTGTTCCTCCTTGGGTCCAACTTCTTGGGGACTCCCTGCACTTCCTGGTTTATTCCTTCTCCAGGCTGGGGAAGTTCTTCTTCATTATTTTTTTCAAATAAGTTTTCAATTTCTTGCTCTTCCTCTTCTCTTTCAGGCACCTCTATTATTTGGATGTTGGAATGTTTAAAGTTGTCCCAGGGGTTCCTAAGCCTCTCCTCAGTTTTTTGAATTCTTGTTTCTTTATTCTGTTCCAGTTGAATGTTTATTTATTCCTTCTGTTCCAAATCACTGATTTGAGTCCCAGTTTCTGTGCCTTCATTGTTGGTTCCCTGTATATTTTTCTTCATTTCACATTGTATGGACTTCATCTCTTCCTTTATTTTGTGTCCTTAATCATTTCTATGAGCATCCTGACTACTAGTGTTTTGAACTCTGCATCTGATAGGTTGGCTACCTCTTCTTCACTTAGTTCTTTTTATGGAGTTTTGATTTGTTCTTTCATTTGGGCCATATTTGCCTTGGTGCACCTATTACATTATAAGAGGCAGAGCCTTAGGTATTTGCTAGGGGTGGAGGGGACAACTCACATCACTGCATTGTGGCACTGTATGTGGGAGCGGGGTCAGAGAGGGAACAATGCCACTTGCTCAGCTCTTGCCCCACATTGAATCACTTCTCCCACTACCCACTAGTGAATTGTACCTTTCTGGTGCTGATTCCCAGGCGAGCGAGTTTGTGTACATTCTAGGACCCTGTGGGTTTCTTCAATGGACTCTCCAGTGAGACTGGGAGTTTCTCCCTCCACTGCAACCCCCACAGAATTTTACAGCCAGAGGTTTTGAGGCTTTATATACTTACACTGGAACCCTGGATTGTGCGGTCTGGCTCACTCCCCAGTTGTTCTTCCCGGTTCGTCGGCACATGAGTGTGGGACTGCCCAGTCTACTAGCTGCCATTTTGTCACACATTCTCTCCACCCAGCTGCCAGTCTCTGCCCCTCCTACCAATCTGGATGAATATTTCTTCTTTAACTCCTTGGTTGTTGGACTTCCATATAGTTTGATTTTCTGGCAGTTCTGTTTTTTTGTTTGTTTGTTTGTTTTTAAACTGGTTGTTGTCCTTCTTTGGGTTGTGCAAGGAAGCGAAGCATATCTATCTATACCTCCATCTTGACCAGAAGTCCTGGTTTCATGCCTTTCAAGGATAGTTCTCCCCAGGTCTCTACTTGTCAGGTCTCAATGCTCCTATCCCCAAAATTTCTTCCCAGTGAACCTTAAAGAGCACTTTCTACATTCCAAGTGCTACTGCTTCTTCTGAGTAACTGAGTTCTTTTTATTTCATAGATATTGTGAGTCATGTTTTGCTCTTTGGGTTTGCAGCTAGGAAGCTGAGAACCAAATAGGTGATCCGTCTTTAATCTCCCTTCATAATTTCAGTATTATTTCACAAATGCCCAATCCACATGTTTGTTCTTTGATTTCCTCATGAATATTAATTGTTTTATTAAATATATATTATAAGACATCTTAAATATTATTTGTAATTTAATATACAAAAATTGACTAAATATATATGACCTTCCTCAGCTTACCTCCTCAGTCTCATTTCTATGTAACTTTCCACAACTCTCTCCTCCTCTCTATACACACACACATTCACACCAGGCTCCAGGGGCTACCTAGAATTAACAGTGACACCTGAATTCACCATGCATCCTTCATGCCTTCGCCTTTGGCATAACTTCTGCCTGGAGTTGCCTCTTTGCTTTACTGTAGGAGTTTGAATCTCCTTGAGAAGCCATCTTCAGTTTCCTTCTTTCCTGACTTTCCACCTGAGATACTCCTCTCTGCCCTCATAGAACCCTCTAGAATAGTGTGTATTCTAACTGTAATAGTCTGTTTGCTTCTCTTGATTTTTTCCACTAAACTGCAAATTCTTTGGTGGCTGAGACTTTTAATTTTTAAAATATTTTTGTTAAGTACTCTGGACACTTTCCCTCATTGAAATGGGTGGCAAAATATAAAATGAAAACCAGCAAGGACACATTTAAAGGTACAGGCCTTTGATTGGATGAATTACTATATTTTCTATGTAGATTTGATCTAGTCATTTAATCCTGCATTCATTCAATAAATGGCATTATCTAAAATGTCTTGGCTAACCCTATAGAACAAGGTTTTACTTGATTAACATCTGTCCTAACAGATCAGTTGGTTTGGTATGGATTGACCTTATATTCAGTTTTGCAGAGGGATAGTTCAGATTTGCAGATTCAGATAAGTAAACCTCTGCACAAATATATATTTGACTGTATCTTTTCATTTATACAGCACCTGATATGTTTTCTTAGCATTCACCATAAAACTCCAGAAGCTTCCTTCGAACCTGCTATTCTTCAGTCTTCCCTGTCTGGAGTGACATTTTCCTGCTCCTCTTCAGAAGCTTAGAAACTTGATATAATCTCTGACATTTTAATCTCCTTGTCCTCTCATTTCCAGACCATGGATGGTACCCTTGCAACATCTCCCACATTGCTCTTTTCTTTCTGTTCTCTTTGCCACTTTCTCAGCTAACTTTCACCTATTGTGAGACCTTTATAACTCGTCTCCTTACCTCCTCTCTCCTCTCCAGCCCACTCCAACTGAACGAGAGTGTTCTTCGCCAGACGTGCAGCACTAACTCTTCTGCACAGCGCAGGGTACAGCCTAAGGGAGAATACACGGTTGAATGGACAGACTGCCTTCAGTGGTTCCTATATGCAATAATATCTGGACTTTATAGAACGACATTACTTACTTTACATAGTTAAATCCCAATTATTTTCTTCCAGCTTCTCCTCAACTGTGCCATTTCACGCACTGGAGTAACCCACTCCAGTTATCTCTGCTTGTCAAATGGCATCTGCTCTTCCAGGTCCAACTTAAATGTTGCCTCTTTCATCCTTCTACTTGGATGGGTATATTTTCCAGCTCCATGATACCCTAGTGACTTTTAATTTATAATTTACTTCTCTCCTAAAAACTACTACATTTTTTTCTTGACTTACAATCTTTACATTTGAAAATGTGCCTGAATTTTCCCTCCCATGCTGTAGGGGTTCTCTTTGATGGCAGGAAGGAATGTTATACTTGGCTCAACTTCCTTTAGAGCTCCTTGGAACCTATGTCTCCTTTTAGAAATGCTTATTGAGTATAATAAGAGCTTTGTAGTAACTGAGAAAACTTGATCATCTCTTACAGGTAGTGAGGGCTAGTGGATATGAGTGGGACTCACGAAGATGAATGAAACACAACCCTTTCTACCAAGAATGACACTGACTAAAAACTAAGATATCAGGCAATCTTGTAGGATTTGTTAAATAAAAATCTTCCATGACTCCAGGTAAGTCATTTAATGTCTTTTTGTCTTAGATGACTTATCTGTCAAATATCCCATCTTCAAGGACTTTTCTAAGGAAAATGAAAATTTTAAAACCCCCAAATTCAATAAGATTTTTAGATTTTATAGAAAAAGCCATTGCATAAATAATACACATAGGAATGGGTTTGGAATGGTTAACTAGCAAAATCCCCAGGCCCTGCATCAGTCTGGAGTCCTTTCCCTCCTGTCAAATCCCAGGTGGCTTATATAACTCTGCCTAACCACAGCACAGAGATAAGAGCTGTCCTGGGTGACAGTAGCAGGTCACTTTGCTGACTACACATTGCAAGAGTGGTGCACATTTGTCTTGGGAGCCAATTAGGAACAATTATAACTCAAGCAACAAAGCGAAGACACTAGTTTAATAACAAAACTTGGAGCAGTCACTTACTTTTTGTAATAATGTAAAAACAGGGTACGTGTGAGTCTAAAAGCAGCCTTGCTCCCAGAGAGGGATGGACAAAGTAAAAGAGGGTCTGTCTGAACAGGACCAGCAAGGGGTAGTCACTCTCAGTAACACCAGGCTACAGGCTTTGACTTTTTAAAAAAATTCTTATTGCCCTAGCTGGGTGGCTCAGTTGGTTGGAGCATCATCCTGTATACCAAAGGACTGAGGTTCAACCCCTGGTCAGGGCACTCCCCAGTCAGGGCACCTGCCGGAGACACCCAATCAATGTCTCTCACATCAGTGTTTCTCTCTCTCTCTCTCTCTCTCCCCCCCATCAATAAACATATCCTCAAGTGAGGATATTTTTTTAAATGAAAAAAAAATTTAGTGTACATAAGGCCATCCTGTACCCTATTTATAATTTGTTTAAATATGTAAGTGAAATTTAGTTCACTTCATAAGCTTTGGTTCAGTCATTTGCAGGTAACACTTCTGCATTGTTTGTAAAATACTGACTTAAAACAGAGTTCCTTCAGGTGGTGAAGGGGATGGATGTAATATATCACCAAGAGCAGTCTGGAGGGAGAGGGGGGAGGATGAATAATATTTTCTGAATCCTGGTAATTGTACAACTACTCTTATGCTCGTTATATATGAAGGAAATTGGAGTTCAGAGACGTTATTTTCATAAGTGAACAGTGGGTGTGGAGTGTAAAGCCTGAGTTGGTTAATTCAAGGGCCCATGCTCTCTGCATCCCATCCCACCCACCTCTCAAGGTTCTGGGGCCCCAGGGTAAGCAAACCACGAATGGTGTCTAATTCTGGCCTGTGCTTATCTTGTTTAACCTATTCATCAGCCAGGGAAATACAGACCCAAGTGCTCTCCCACTAGCAAGTTCAGGACTGTGTGTCGAGGTGAAGCCAGGAGCTAATAAGCACATTGTGGGGCCGGGGCAGTGTGGGGATAGTCAGCATACACAGGCTGCCAGGTAACAGCCACTGGGACACCTTCCATCTTCCTGATGCTATTGCCCTCAGCCTTATGGCCTTTGTGAGGATGGAAACGTGTTTCCCACGTGCTCCCCATGGAAATTTCTAAGTCTGAAAATCCATTCACCAAATGAATGGATTGAAAATATATAATGTCTTGAAAATCCATTCACCAAATATTAATTGTGTGCCTAGGATGTGTTAGGAGCCAGGGATTCCAGATGAATACACAACAGTCCCTGCCTTCTAGGAATTTCCCGTGTGGTGAGGGACAATGAAATAACTGTTGTAGGAAAGGCTGGTGAAGAAGTGCAAGGAGAGCACAGAGGTGGGTGCAAAGAACTGTGCAGGAAGGCTCCAGAGGCAGCGTTGAGGAAGGGGAGCCTCCCAGGTGAAGGAGGGCGGGGTATTCAGACAGAAAATGCTCAGGCACATAGGGAGAATGTGAATGGAGCAGGATGCTTTAGGAAAACTGACTGGAGCCGGATAATAATGAAGGGCTTTATTTGACTTATCTTGTAGACAATGGGGGGCTTCTAAAGGATTTTGAGCAGCAGAGAGGTGCAAACAGATGTATGTTTTAAAAGTCACCCATAAAATAGTGTGAAGATGGGTTAAATGAGAATGAAGCCAAGGGAAATGTGTTAAAAATATTGTCACAGCACAGAAGGTGATGACAGTGACTTCAACTTGGGGAGAGGCGATGGGAAAGGTGGGGGCGAGAGAAGTACTGGCTATGGGATCAACATCTTGCTGCTGTATGGCTTTCACTGCTACCCAGGTCGGTGGAAACACAGCTTTCCCATGAAAATATCACAGAGTCTGGGGAACCCTGGGTGGATAAGGTAATTTCTGTGCCTTATCTGTAAAATGGACATAATACTGTTTATCATAGATATTATGAATGTTAAATAGATTAAGTCACCATACTGCAAATAGTGAACTCTCAATACACGCTATTTTCACCTTCCCATCATTGTCCTCACTTGAAAATAAGGTTAACAACAATATCCTGCCCTAATCTCATGAAACAATTAGGTTCAGATTCCAGTTTAAGATCAAGTTTCTTATTTTTCTGGGAAGATTTTACTATTGTGAGATTTGGGTATGGTGATGTGTTATTTCACTTTAGTGTCAAGATAAAAATAGATACTATCCTTCAAATGAAGCTCTAGTTGGTAAAGCTTGTTTATAAAGATTTATACATGAAGCTAAATTAATTCTTCAGCATTGGTATTTGTAGTCATTATTTCACTTCATTGTAAGAACTAGTACAAGGGAATATGTCAAAAATGATGACGATTATTATGCTTTATAATTTGATTTCTTACATATTAGAATATATAAGAAATCTTCGTTTAATTAGCAAACACTCTTGTTCTTTAGCTTCCCCAAAGTGAGACTGAATCACTTCCTAATGCAAAACAGTTTGTAATTTTTATGTAAGATGACAGGCTATTAAGTAAAGAGAATGACAATTGTTTTTCCACTAATGACTTAGTAATGATAGAACTTAGGCAAATCATCGAGCAAGTATCTAATTTATAAAGTGTGTTGAAAAAGTCACTGTGTCATCACTATTATATTTATTCAACTCAAGGTAAAGATGACACTAAAACTGCCTACATTTTAATTTTGGGAATTTATCCAAGATTTTGGCCAGGCAAGAGTAAAGAGAAATAAAAATGGCACATTTAAAGGAAAGATCTTATTAGGAATATGCTTGACAGCGTTTTCAGTTATGCAGTAATGACATCAGACAGCACACATTCAGCTCGACGGTGGGTCTAGGACCATGTGCTTCATCGATTGTGCTTCAAACGACTGTGTTCCCATGAAGCATCGTTTCACGGAGCACAAATGGTGGATTGTCTCGTGTCATTGAAATTCTCTTTAGCATGATGCCAAATCACCGCCTCCCTTGTTCTCAGCTTTAATTTTTCTCCTTCAGCAAGACAGCAGTTCATGGGGACAGGGGCATTATATACAAGGTTGGACAAATATCTACAGGAAAGGGAAGGAAACAAAATGAATACTGAAGTCTTGAAAAGTCAGAGGTGCTTGCTTTCTGTGCTGAGGGGTGGGGAGGCTGTGATGAGAGGTGGGGAGGCAAATGTGGCAGTGCCCCGATGACCATGACCGGGCAGTCTGGGCAGAAGGCAGGCAGGTGTGTGTTGTACCATTTCTCTTTACATTTGAAAACTTACCATATGAAAATTAGAGGAACTCCCCTCAAACTAAAACAAATATACGCGTAATGAAGACATTTTTTAAGATTTAGCAATAGTGGAAAGGAATAGAACTTGTCCATGAATGCATTAAAGGTCCGTAAAGTTGACCCCTCCAATTTTTTTTCTCTTTGTTAACTTTGTTACCTTAACTATGGTTTCCACTGTTTTTAATGGTTAACAGTTTTTATTTTGTAATATAGTTTTAGACTTGCAGAACAATTGAGCAGATAGTACATAGAGTACAATGCGCTCCCCCATGCCACCCCTCTACCCCTCACAGTTTCTCCTATTTTAGCATCTTCCATTACCGTGGTTACAAAACAGATATATTTTATTAACTGAAGTCCATAGTTTTCATTAAGGTTCACTTTTGTGTTTTACAGTTTATGGATTTTGACAACTATGTAATGACACATGTCCACCATTATATAGTATAGTTTTATTGCCCTAAACACCCTTCCATGCTCTGCCTACTTATCCCACCCTTCCCCTAACCCCTAGCAACCACTGATCTTTTCTACTGTCTCCAAACCTCTGTATTTTTCAGAATGTCATATAGTTGGAATCATACAGTATGGAGCCTTTTCAGACTGGCTTCTGTCACTTAGCATGATGCAGATCTCAAGTTCTTCCATGCCTTTCCTGGCTTGCTAGCTCATTTCTTTGTATCATTGAATGAAATCCCATTGTCTGGATGTACCACAGTTTATCTATTAACCTACTAAAGGACATCTTGGTTGCTTCCGGTGTATTTTAAAAAATATTTTATTTATTTATTTTTAGAGTGAGGGTAAGGGAGGGAGAAAGGCAGGGAGATAAACATCGATGTGTGAGAGAAACGTCCATCAGCTGCGTCTCATATGTGCTCCAACCAGGGACCACAAACCAGGAACACGAACAGGGGACCGAACCTGAAACCTAGGCATGTGCCCCTGTGGGAATCAAAGCTGAGACCTTTTGCTTTGCAGGATGCAAAACAAGTGAGCCACTCCAGTCAGGGATGCTTCCGGTGTTTGGCGATTATAAGTAAACATTTGGATGCAGGTTTTTGTTTGGACATAAGTTCTCACCTCATTTTGGTAAATAATAGGGAGTGTGATGACTAGATCATGTGGTAAGACTTTGCTTAGCTTTGTGAAAGACTGTCACTGTTTCCCAAAGTAGCTGTACCATTTTGCATTCCCACCAGCATTGAATGAGCATTTGCTCCACATCCTCGCCAGCATTTGGTATTATTTTTTGGACTTCAGCTATTCTAGAAGGTATTAATTATTGTTTTAATTTGCAATTCTATGACATATAATATTGAGCATATGCTTACTTGCCATCTGTATATCACCATGTCTACTTTTGGTGAAGTTCTGATCTTTTGCTTATTTTAAACTGGGTTGTTTGTTTTCTCATAGAGATTTGAATGGCTATTTTTTATGGTTCTTCTCATGAATTAAGAGAGTGATTCATCTGTTCATTTATTCAACAACTATGGCAGAAACTGCATTCCCTTCTCCCTTACTGACAGAACCCTGGCATTGTTGCAGATAAGGTTCTGGCCTAAAATACTTAGTATTTCAGGCTGCCTAGCATTTGGGGATCATCGCTGTGACACGGGCCTGGCCAATAAAAAGCAAGCAGAAGGTGCTGGTTGCTGCTTTCCAGAAAGACATTCGAAAGAGAAGACTGAGTTGGCACACACCTCTTTGATCTTTTGCCCTTCATCAGTCCTGTTACCATTTTCCAGAATGTGATACAATGCCCAGAGGCGGAGCACCCATGTTTCGAGGAGGAAGACAAAGCCACAGATCAAGGACAGTAGAGCCAATGACTGGAAGGAGCCCGACATACACTGACACCAGGGAGATGCTGTGGAAATCCCGGGGCTGTCTCCAGACTTCTTGTTTTGTGGTAAGAAACCCCCCCTAGCTGGTAAGCACTTAAGTCAAGTTTCTGTTACAGACAACCAATTCCTTCCCTGACTTGGCAACATTTTTCAAGCACTGTTAAGTGTGAGGTACTAGCTCCCTAACAAGACTACTCTGGGCAACTTTTATTTAAAGTTCATAGAAGTACCGTATTTGAAAATTTTTACCTTATGGGTTATGTAATATAATACTAATAATACTAAGTACAGTTATATTTACTACATGTTCTGCACTGCACCAGGCATTATGGGGGGAGGGAACAGGAATATAAAATAAGGACCTGACCCTCATGGAATTTATCATCTAATTAGAGATAAAAGTAACAGGATAGTGGGATTAAGGGCCAATAGTGGGTGAACAAAATGTAGCACCAGTTTCTTTCAGGTGGGGTCACTCAAGAGGGGAAGAGGGAGAGAAATGTGATTAGCAACCTGAACACTCACTCTATACGTTCACATATTTCAGTTCTAAATCAATGACCTAAATATAGACATGGAAACTATTCCCTTGGGTAAATGAAGACAAAGATGAAGGAAAGTAATTTACTTTGAATGCCAGTTCAGCAGGAATTTATTCTAGTCTCAATATTTCAAAATTCAGAGTTATTTAGTAATAATTTACTAAAATCCTGTTTACCTTATTACTAGTACATTTCACATTGAAACCAAGTATATGTTGTCTTAAAACAGAGCTTTTAAAATCCCTCCTTTGGGAAGGAACATGGGCAAATAGATTACACATAAAGAGGAGTGCATGATTTTTCTTCTGCGTTTTGATGAAGCCACTTTTGCTAAAATTGCTGTGAGATGCTATTTCCCCCCCCTAGCTGTTAGTTGTTGCCTGTTACTAGCTGGAACAGATGCAGGTAGTTATCACAGGTCTGCAAAGACAAGACAACCTGAATTAGTTTTTCTTGGACGCTTGATCGGAACTTATTTTCCTGTTAATTTTTTCCATGTGGTGATCTGATTTGTAAATCAACAAGAAAGAAGGCATGCCAGTAAAACAAAGATAACATTTTATTTTGATGCCTTTAAACTCCATTCCTTCGGGACCTAGGAGAACGTCTGCGGCTTTTCTGTCTTCTTTCCTTCCTTTTCCTTCCCTTCCCTCCTTTTCTCATTTCTGTCGGAGTCATCAACTACCACCTGGCTGTGTTCCATCGCCATGGGGGTTAGGTTGGTAGTCTCTCAGGGACATCCTGTGTGTAACGGATACTGTGGATTTTCTCACATCCCGGCTGGAGGGAGACTGGAGATAGTGTGACGAAAAAGGGAAGCATTTGTAGAGGGAGATGAAAAGCCTTTGTAGGCACAATGTTAACGCACTTGAGAAAGGCAGGGAACCGACAGATGACACGGCTGTAATCCTCTCAGGGTTGCCTGAAAACAGGCAAGTCGATACAGCTGTTTCCAGCAGCCCCTCAAAACCCAGCTAAGGTTAGAGTGTGGATGGAAACTTAAAGGGGCTGTACCGGATGGGTCCATCGTAAACAGGGGCGAGACGAAAGCCCCTATTGCAAACTCCGCCCAAAGTAGCCCCACCACTCCACTCTGAAGGGACGTCGGCCGGAACCCCATTCCGCGCCGAGGATAAGGGCGAAGGGAGAGCCACCTCCTCCGCAATCCCCCGCCCCTCGGCGCCGCCGACGCTCCGCGCCCCTGTCCTTTCCCATTGGTTGAGGTGCTCGCCAATCCTGGCGAAGAGGCCCGGTGAGCGGGCCCTGGTTGGAGAAGATGGCGCTGAGCCCCCCTCTTGATCCGGCCGGGCCGCCAGCCGAGAGGGGGCGTGGCCGCGGCCGTGGCCGGGCCAGAGGCGGCGTCGCAGGCGCCGCTGCGTGTGGTGTGGTGCGAGGCAAAGGTGCCGGGCGGCTGCGGCGCGGCGGGACCATGGAGCTCGGAGTGCAACCCTGGTGCTGGCGTCCGCACCGCGGACCGGTGAGTACGGTCTGCGGTCGACCAGGCTCCCTGGTCTCTGCCCCTTTCCCGCTCCGCTCCGAGCCGTGCGGCTGCCCCGGGGGAGGACGGGCGCGGGCCAGACACCTCAGCCCCGCGGCCAAGTGAAGTTGCTGCATCGCGCCGGGTGCGTTCGAACGGGTGGCAGGGCCCACTGCCGGCCGAGGCGCATTCCCACGCCTCACCCCGCAGCCCGGGTGCGTCGTTCTCGCCGGCCCCCGCGCCGACCGCGGCTTCCCACCGTCTCGGCTTTGCCTGGCGGCCGTCCTCATTCGCGCTGTCCCCCGGCCCTGCAGCCCTCGGAGCTGCCCGGTGTGCAGTACCCCGTTGCAGGTGGCGACGGGGCCTCCACGCACGACGCCCGGAGCTGCCCCGCGTCCGGGACCTTACATCCCTCCCAGTTCCGCGCGTCCTCTCCCGCATCTGGCCCAGCGCCGCGTGCTCTCCTCTCCGGGGTCCGGCCCTCTCAATCCTTGCCTTCGCCCTCTCGGCGCCCCTGCGTCCCAAGGCCCCCGCGCCCTCTGCCCCCTCTCCGGGGCTGCGGGCCGTGTGGCTCCCGGCCTCAGTAGCCAGGCTCGGCTCTCTGAGCGCAGGGAAGCAGTCGGGCACCGGCGAGGACCGTAGGGCACTGTGGGGGAGAGGGCGGCGCTCCCAGGAGCTGCCTTGCCTACAGGGATCGTCCCCGGGAGACTTTGCGCGATGGTGGGGGCCGGGGCGCCTGGCTCTCACGCCTCCTCTGCGACGGAGATTCGGCGAGTGGAAAATCTTTTCCTGTCCCTCTCTGGTACTCAACGGGCAATGGCGATTTCTTCTCGGCGTAGCCTTTCTGCAAGGGGATAGTTACCTGGTGGAGAGCAGAGTTCTTAATTATTAAGAAACTAAACGATGGGTTTAGGGATGAGTGGGAGCATATTCTTTTCGTCATGCCATTGGGCGGCGAAAGAATTCTTTCTCACTTGGAGATTAATTTAAAAATCGCAGTTACTGCCAGCAATAATTTTTGAGTTTTTAGAAACTGAAAATTAAGAAGGCCAGTTTTTGCTTTGAAGCTGTCCCAATCAAATGCATAACAGGATATGAAATTTTAATGTAAGATTTGGAATCTCATTTTTAAGGGGAAGGGGTTGAAATATTTTGCATTTTAAAAATTATATTTGTCTAAAATTTAAAATGTGTGCTTTTCTATCAAAACTAAGTTCAAAGTGTTATAATTGATTTGTTTTTCTATTACCTCTAGGGCAAATTCTTTTGAAAGTTGGTTGCTCCTTTTGTATGTGCTTTACTCAACTTTCCTTTTCTAGCTGTGAAACAATGCAGTGATTCTTTAAAGCTAGTTCTTTTATCTACTTGAGAGGTTAAGCAAAAGAAAGCTGGGTTTGACCTTTCCCATAGGCAGTTCTTATTGTGTCTAGTCTCCTTCCCAAAAGTGTTTGTGTAGATTTTCTTTTTTCATTTTTAAAGCTCTTAATTTATATTCACAAAAGTTGTGTTTGCAGGTGTTGAAAGCTCATTAGGATGGAAAGTTTGATTGACTTTGTATATTTACTGTCTGGCCTGTATTCACTGTTAGATAGTGAGGAGAAGCTTGTTCTAGAACTATATACATGTAAAAATTATCCTTGCCCTTCCAGTTGCTGACCTGGAGTTGCTCTGTAGCATTGTTTTATCTGTTTGCTTTAAAATTATGACCTAATAGTCAATGATGTGCTACACTATTTTTAAAAATCTGGAAAATAAAGGTGGAACTCACTTTGCTAGTGTGGCCATGCCAACATTGTAGCCTCCTCTCTGTATTCTCAAGTGTGTCTTTGCAGACATACTTTACACTTACTGTGGGAACCGGCATGTGGCAAGTAAGTATCCATTTGGTTATTGGAATGATCCCATTAAAACCATTGCCATTACAAGTTTGGAAAGAATTTTCTGTACTAGTGGGCCACTACCAGTGGTCTTCTTGTAGAGTTCTGAGAACTGTCTTGTAAGACTATTCAGAGTGTTTCTCCCTCAAAAGCTGTTATCATTTCTTATATTTTCTTGGGAGTGACTCCATATGCTGTATGGACCTTTACTTAAATTCTCAGCTTCTCTTTCAGTCTTTTTTTCTTCATACCTTCTATTTCTCTTTAAGGTCAGGTTTTCTTGGGACCTGCTTTGGGCATTTAGAACCAAATGCTGCTTCCAGTCCATACATTCTTCTTCAGGACTGTTTTTTTTCTGCTGTGACTTAATTTTACACTGGTAATATAGGACTATTGCATACTAGTAATACATAAATAATATATATTGTAAAATAAGTTCAACATCACTGTCAATGATTCATGGAGTAAAATGTCTCAGTTCCCTCTTTGTATTGCTGTCCTGTGTCTTTCTCCAGAAGTAGCCACCCTTAATACTCTGGGTATAGCCTTCCAGAATTTTTTTAATAACCTTTTTTTTTATTCAGAAGGTATTTAGTGAATTCCTGCTAAGTATCAGACACTACTTTAATACTGGGGTTGCAAAAAGAAGAGATGAGAGCTTAATTTAAGATGTTCACAGTTTACGCAGACACAATTTCTGTGTTGTGCAGTGAGTGCCGTGATAGTCAGGAAACAGTGAGGGGTGTGGGTGCATCACCTGAATGACTTAATCCATTCAGTCACCTGCTTTGTTCATTCAGGAGAATTCAGAGTTTATCATATGTTTTGGGGATACAAAGATAAACAAGGTGGTACCTCTGTGAGCCCCAGATGAGCTGACTGTTTAGCTCTGCTCTCAGACAGATTTAACCATTGACTACAAAGCAGTGTAAAGGGGCTAGTCACAGGAACTCAGAGGATGACTGCAAACACAAGCTTAGGGACTATTCAGAGAGATAAGAAAAGCTTCCAGAGAAGTATGAGAAGGAATTGATCAAAGTCTAGGTAGAGGAGAGAGTGTACAAAGGCTTGTTGAGGGGACATGGTGCATTGGAGCAACTGAAAACAGAATTTAGTTTGGTGGTGCCGTAGAATGCAAGGCCTGAGACGTTCCAGGAAACAAGACGGAAGTAACTAAGGGCCATGCCATTTAGGGACTCGTGATTCTTATTATAAGAACCCCTCCGTGAACAATGGGAAACAGTTGGAGAATTCTGCACCAAAGAAGAACGTGATCAAATTCGCCTTGGATAATGGATAGAAGGGGCAATACTGGAAGGAGGGATACTGGAGGAGGTAGAATTGCTAGGACTTGGTTGTTGATTGTGAGTGTGTGTGCAATGTGAGGGAGTTAAAAGAAGGGCCTCCTTCAAGGCAGTAGTGAGTTCTGGCTGGATGGTTGAGTGGGTGATGGTGCTGTCCTTAGGGAGCAGGAGCAGCAGCCATTTGGGGGGAAAAGATGATTGGTTACATTTGGCCTTTCTAAGTTTAAGGTGTTTGTAGGACATATTATTCAGTTGGCTACATTAGGGATCTGGATATCAGGAGATGTCTGGACTGGGCACACATTTGAGAATTCTTAGCACCACAGTCTCTAAAGTCTTTGCTGAGGCGCTGCAGCGAAGACCACAGGGTACTAAATTGTTGAAGGGTACCCAGCACTGTGTAACATCTGTCCAGCCCTTGGGAACTAATGGTTCAGGGTAGTTAGCAGTTTCTCCAGTAGGGTGCACCCCATTCCTGTCCCGCAGATGGTTGCTGCTCCATGTGTGGGGATCAGTGTGGGACGGGAAGTGAAGGAGGTGATACCCAGTCTGAGAAATTGTGAGGTGTTCAACACATGTACCTATATCATTAGTAAACACTTGTGGTGTATTAAAAATGGAATAAAAACACCTTTTGCTCAGTTGAAGTGTGCTTTTTCTTCCCCAAATGGGCACTAAAATTGTTAGGACATAAATACTTAAGTTTATTTGAACTTATCTATGATTCTGTTTCTCAGTAGCCATTTCTTGTGCAGTGGACAGAGAGACTTCTAAAACCACCACCTTTGCCTGTTTGTTGTGGAGGTCATTGGGATAGATGAGATATTTAAGAAGCATGTAAAGACTGCGAAAAGCAGTGATGGAGAGTGGGCTCTGCGGCACTGCTGTGTTTGAATGGTAGGCTACAGGGTGGTAGGCCCCCGTGCTGAGACTGAGAAGGGTGGCGCTGGGGTGTGTGAATGAGGTCTTGAAAGCCATGGTCCAGGAGAACCTCAGTAAGGACCCTCAGTAAAAATAGTCAGAGGTTAATTAGTAATATAGGTGATGGCGGTGGCAACACAGTGAAGGCGGTAAGAGCGAGATGACCAGTTTGTAAGAGGGTGTAATAGTGAGTGGGAACAAGAAAGTTGAGCCAGTGAACATGTACAACTCAAGAAATGTGGTTGTGGTGCTGTAGGAGGTTCGGTAGAGGGGAATCCCATTTTTTCCTTTCTGTTTTTAAATGGAGGGATTTGAGTACGTTAAAGAATCCAGAGGGAGAGAGTGCTGGAGAGAGATCCAGTTGGATAGTTGTTTCAAAGTTTCTATTGGATTTAGCTCTAGAATATAATAACTGGTTTTGGCAAGAAGAGTCTCATGCAAACCTTTTTGCTGTGGATTAAAGAGTGAGTGGTGCTGCAGCAGGATGTGTGTGTGTGTGTGTAGCCAGCCAGCGAAGGCACTTCGTTCTAAAACTTGATTTTGAAGAGGAGGAAAAGCATTCACCAGAGCAGGGGTGTCAAAAACTCATTTTCACCAGCGGCTACATCAGTCTTGCAGATGCTTTCAAAGGGCCGAATGTAATGTTAGGACTGTATAAATGTGACTTCTTAACAGTTAAGCAAGAGCTTGGTGCTGCCTATGGGTTAGAAACAAGGTGCCAGGCTGGATGAAACAAGGTGGAGGGCTGGATTTGGAACTCGGGCCTTGTGTTTGCCACCTGTGCACTAGGGAGAGAGATCTGCAGAGTTGGTGCATGGTGCATTTTTTTTGGACATTGACTGTTTTCTTGTTAAAAAATTATTTTTAAAGATCCTTATTTCCTTCTTTGCTCAGGGCATGCTTTTCTTAGAACTCGTTGGCCCTTCTGAGAGTTGGGTCCTCTAGCATGGCCTTGCCTTTTTGTAGGCCCTGGTGTCCTCTGGGCATCCTGTCTGTAACTGTTCTCTATGGCTGTCCTGTCCCCTGTTCTCTCTCTGCTCCTCACCTCAGGCCAGGGTTGTTGTTGTCGTTGTTTTTAAATCAGAGCCCATCCTGTCTTAATAGATGCCCTTAGAGTAGAATATTTTTTCCACACTCAGATTCAGTCTTAATCTCTGGAGCCAGCCCTGTTTCTTCTCCCCTGGACCTGTGCCTCTTCTCTTTAAGGTGAACTCCTTTTGTTGACTTTTTAAAAAATTTTAAACATCCCAAACATCCAAGGCATTTTCTCATCTTTCAAGTCTATTAGAACTTCTAGGCCTTGACTGTGAGCTCCAGCATCTGGGATCATTTCTCAGCTTTTTACTTCTGAAATTTTCCCTTGGGCCTGTTCTTAGGGTACCCCCTGACCTCTTGGAGCAATGGTCTTGAAATTCATCTAAAGATGTCTTTTATTGTCTGTCTATTGTTGAACTTTTTCAGTGTTTTATGTTTTAATTTTTCTTTTTTTTTTAGTTTTTACTGTATGTGTCTTTTCAGTTGGTCTCGAGTCCTTCTTTTTTCTAACATATGAAGGCTGTGTTGTATTTTTAAGTGTTGAGTTCATTGCATGCTGAAGATTCTATTATCATGCTGCAGTAGTTCCATTTTAGTCCAGCTCATAGCATCCTCTTGATTAAGTGCTGTTATCCATTTTGTGCACATGAACAGTTCAGTGAAACTGCAATAAAAAAATATGGGTGTGTTGTGAGCTAGAATTCACGTGTTCACATTTTATCAGTTAAATGGAATGCTGTTTGTATAGAGTAGATCCTCAACAAGTATTTTTTCATTGACAGAGTATGTCATATGTGTTGATTCATGAACATACAGTAAGCCTTACACTATCACTACCATGTAATTTAAAAAATGGTCTTGAGTCATTTTACCCTACTGATAACAGTTTTTTTTAGCTCCCCAAATGTGCATGTGACACATTCGTTTTTGGTTTTTGTTTTTTTGCCTGTTTTGTTTATATAATCCTGTGTTAGGGTTATTACCTAGGCAGGTTTCACCTCTGAATTGGCTTTATAACTCTTTGCTGGAACATAGTCATTACTGAGTTTAGAATTAATGCTTATGGAGAGGTTCATGGATTTAAATTGCTCCATGTGGTGCAGAGGAACAGTGTCTAAAAACAGGGAGAAAGTCCAATTTGATGGATGACATTAACCAGAAAGTTTGTAAAGGAAGGGAGGGAGCAACTTATGCTTATGTTGTCCATTCTGATACAGGCTGTTGCATGGGTGAGAATGAGGAAGAACAGACTTACTTTCATCTCTTCAAAAGTAAGATCTTAATTTAATGGGGGGGAGGGAGGGGGAGTGGAATTTTCCAGTATAGGACACGTGTCCATTTTCAACAGAAAGAGAAAAAAAATATTTTGTTCTGTAACCAACCCTGTAGAATTTAAAACATATCTTGGTTTTTGGTTTTCCGTGGTATTTGTCTCCCATTTTTGTACATCTTTTAGAATTAGAATTAAAAGAAATGCTCAAATCCCCTAGTCACCTCTTTTCAGATTTTAATTGTACTCTGCAAACAGCATTGTTTCCAAAGACTTTACTGAAATGTGAATTTGAGCTATCCCAGGGAGGAAGATTATTAAAATGTTATTCCTTTTTAAAAGTTGGCATTGTAATTTTGAGTGGTTACAAGGCTTATTGGTGATAATAGAGTTCATACCTGAGCCTGAGCCATAATTAAAATTTTCATGGCTTCTGTGCTGTTTGTCCATTGTGTTATGTAGGCTAATTAAACACTTGTATTTCTGACATGTTAAGTTCCCTCTATACTACTCTTCAGAAAAATTGAAACAACAAAACCTGAGGACATCGTTTGAAAAAAACTGTATAGGGATTAGGCATTAAAGGATTTAAATCAGAATTTTTCTTTTAAGATACATTTATGGTTACTTATTCTTGCTAGACAGGAATTGAGAAGTTTGTGAGTTTATTTCTTAGGCTGTTTGGTTTCTAATGATTGTCAAATTTCATTAAGATGAAATACATTGCCCTGCATTTTAACATTTGCTTAGGCTGGTGATTTCTTTCTCATTTGGGACATTGGATAATGATACAACTTAGGTCTACTGTGTATCAGTGAAAGTTGCAAATTAAGTTTTGTTTAAGTGGAATGTATATTTTATCCAAATTTTTATTGTTTCAGTTGCTTATGATTTTATTGAACATAAGCAATGTGAAAGCTTGTCTTTCTTGTCCCCCATTAAATAAAGATTTGAGTTAGTTTATGGAAATAACTAATAGAGCTGAATATAAATAATGAGAATCAAAATTATATGGGGATCAGGAAATAAGAGAATAAAAATCTATACTTTCATTGAAGCTCAAGCCCCCCAGGTCAGTGGTTTACATGTAGTGGGCTAACTTGATGAAATTCAAGCTTTCATTGATTGAGCACAGCATCCATTTCTCATCCCCATTGAAGGTCAGTGTTGGGGGTTGTCATGGGGTGGTCTTTCACAGGGCATTCAGGTAGTCAGGCTTGTTTTAGCTTGTGACTCAGCCTCCAACAGGAAGGGGGAACCTGCTCAGGTCACCTGGTGGGCGGTGAAAGAGCAAAGTCCTATGGGAGGTTTTATGGGTTCCGGCTGTACTCAGACTCAAAGAAAAATAGTCTAGCTATGAACCCTGGAGAAGAGAGCGCATGGATAGTGGCTGTATAACCATCCTGCCACAGGCTGATAGGAACTTGGCCGAACTTCCGTGATGGCCAAAATGGAAAGGAAACATCCTCAGCTCTACACTGTAGTTTTCACCATCTATAACAAACATTCCAGTTTCTTTTCTTTAGTAATGTTTCCTGACTTCACACTTGGAGCTTCATATTGGTTACATTGAAAACTGTGTGGGGTGGCATGATCAGTAACATTATTACAGCACCTAGAACAGTGGTTCTTAGGAGGCTGATTTTTGTAATGTCCTTACATGAAGTTAAGTACACCTTAAAAAATTTTTGCAGAGGGTCAAACTGACATGATTTATGTACTTTTTAGTGGCAAGAATTATATATCCTTCAAACAGCCATTCAGGAATATAATTAATATCAAATGAATTTTTTTGTAAAACATGTATAGAAACTAGCTAGTTTAACATGATCTCTTCTGATGAGCTTGGAGTGCTGGTATTTTATGTTGTTAATTAAAGGTAGCTTTGAGGTAGGAACAGAGACATGATTGATTAATTCAGTCAGAGTATTGTATGCCACACTTGTTCTAGAACAAGGACTGCTGAACTATAGTCTGTGGGCCACATCTTGCCTTTGGCCTGATGTTGTAAAGAAAATTGTGTTGGAACACAGTGTGCCCATTTGTTCATGTATTGTCTGTGGCTGCCTTCCTGCTGTAAGGCCGAGTTGAGTAAAGTGGTTGGGACAGGGACTAACATGCAATGTATAAAGTAGTTACTGTTTGACCCTCCACAGCAAAAATTCCTGATCCGTCTTCTAGAGGATGAATTTCTGCCCTGTTTTATGGAGCTCACATTCTAGTGGGGGAGAAAGATAACAAATAAACACCGTTACTGTATGTTGTAGTAATGGCTATAAAGAAAATAAAACAAGGGAAGAGAGTGTCAGGGACTGCTGTTTTTCACAGTGTGGGCTGGGAAGGTGTTTCTGAGCTGACATTTGAGCAGAGGTGTGAGTGAAGGTGAAGGAATGAGCCAGCCAGGCAAATATTTTGGGAAAGAGACTTCATGGGGGAAGGTACAGCAAGTGTACTGGCTCTTGGGGTATAAGGAGGACAGTATAAGTAAGTGGGGTGTGTATGGGCATAGACTAAAGGGTCAGATCATGTGGGGTCCCATAGACTGCATTGGCACTTTGCATTTTATTCTGAGATGGAAAGCCATCACAAGGTTTTGAGCAGAGGAATGATACATCCTTTGACTTGGACTTTAAAAGGATCAGTAGGAGTGCTATGTAGAGATGGATTGGAGGGGACAAGTAGAAGGAACATGTGTCTCTATGCTAGGCAGCGCTAGATGCTGAGGATGTGAGATCAATCAAAATGGTTCTGTCTTCGAGGGGCTGACAGGAAAAGATCACTGTGATGTGCTGTGACCCGTGGAAACACAAAAGATGCTTGGGATTGGTTAGGAGGTGCTTGATCCAAACTGCAGATGATGCCTGACCTGAGAATGCTCCTCTGTATCTGTCCGTCTTATACCTGAGCTTCGGGATGCTTAGAAGGACCACACAGACAGACACTCAGCCAGATCATCCAAGGCTCTTCCACAGAGCAGAGGTGGGTGGCAGCGGGTTTCAGATCATAACGAGTGCTCTTTGGAGCGTTGTGGGAGAATGATTCTAAGACAGCATCAAGGCCCAGTGGGATATAGTACAGTGGGCACTAAGTGGGTGGGAGTGATGTCTGCCACTTGTCAGAGAGGAGACCCAAGGTAACTTTGATCTGGACAAATAAGTATCTTATGACTGTAGAAAGTCTCAGTAATTTGTCCATAGAATATATTGCAGGGCATTGCTGACTTTTCCCATGAGCCCAGCAGCATGAATTAGGTGTAAATTGTACCTCTGAGGAATTAACAAATTGATCTGCTTTCTGGAATTATTGGATATGATCCAGTTCAAGTTTGAAGGATGTCGGTAAAATGATTTTTATTTCTGAGAAGTGATATTAAGCCATTTTGGATAATAATTAGCTACCAATTTTATTGGTGTAGAGAGTATTTTATTGGTTATTCACTTTCTGTTCTCTATAATAGAGTATCTAGATCATTCAAAAATTTTTTTAGTAATTATAACCCAGGCTTTAAAAGAAATAGATATTTTCACAATATAGAGGGAGATTTTTTTACACTATCTTTGTGACTGATGGAATGAAATTTAGTGAGGATATGGAAGACTTGAACAGCAGAATTAATAAGTTGCTTCTCCAGTCTAGACACCGCCCGGAATAGCCACAGAATACACATTGTTCACCAGTGTTGGCTGACATTCACCCAGGCTGTCAGCTTGTGGGGCAAAACCAAGTCCCAGTATATTTCAGAGGATTGAAATAAAACAGAACAGTGTTCTGTAAATTAAACTAAAATCAATAGCAACATGAAGCTAGCAAATCTTTCCTGAATAACTTATGGGTCATAGAAGGTATATTACAATGGGAATTAGAAAAGCAGAAAATGGTTTGATCAGTGTTAATATAAAAATATTAGTATACCAAATTTGTGGGGTACAGCAGACGTCATACTGAGAGGAAAGTTTATGGCTTTAAATTCATGTTAGGAAAGAAGAAAGACTGAAAAAAAAATTCAGTGGTCTGAGCATCCACCTCAAGAAGTTAGGAGGGAAATAAAAACCCCAGCAAACCAAACTCGAGGAAGTAGATGGATGTAACAAAAGGCGAAGGTAATAAAGTACAGAACAAACACACACTAGAGGACATCTGCAATACTAGCTGTTCTTTTGAAAAGACCAATGACACCAGTAAAGTTGGTGAGATAAATCAGTTTCAAAAAGACAGAGGTACAAGTAACCAATATTAGGAATGAAAAAGGGAATATCACACAAAGCCCTCCCAACATTACTGTATGTTTGGACTGTAAGATGCACCGCCCCCCCACTTGGGGAGAATGATGGTTGTTAATGCTGCTATTGAGTTCTGTTTACATTTACATTGGCGAAATATTATGTTATTAAATATTTTTAAATATTTTACCACATTTTTTGCTTCAAAATTTTTTTTCCTATTTTCCTCTAAAATCTAGGTGTGTCTTATGGTCCGAAAAATACATAAATGTTTGGTTCTTTTCTTCTTTTCTTTTTGTGGGTTAGTTCAGTGGTCCCCAATCTTTTTGGCACCAGGGACCAATTTCATGGAAGATAATTTTCCCGTGGACCCGTGTTGGTGGGGGATGGTTTCAGTATGATTCAAGCACATCACATTCAAGCTCACCTCCTGCTGTGCAGCCTGGTTCCTGTAACAGGCGGAAGACTGGTGTGTGGGAGGGATGGTTGCAGGAGCCCTGGGTTAGCTCTTTGATAACTTTCTCTGATTCTTCTGGGGAAATCAGTTGATTTAAGTGTTTTTTCCCTGCCAGGGTTCATTTTGGTAAACTGTATTTTCTTAAGAAATTATCCATTTCTTAGAGATTTTAAAATGTATTTGCATTGAAGTAAGTACAGTAGACTTATGTTTTATCTTTTTTACATTTGTGTATTTGTTCCCTTTTTCTCTGACAGAATTTATGTGTGCTTTATTTCAGTATTTTTTATTGTGGTAAAAAATAAGGAGTATAAATTGACCATATTAACCATTCTAAGTGCACTGTTTGTGGCATTAAGTACACTCACTTGGTTGTGCAACCGTCACCACATTCTCCTGAATGTCTTCCCATACCGAAATTCTGTACCACTGAGTGATAGCTCCCCGGGCCCCTCCCCCAGCTCCTGTTGTGCTTTCTGTTTATGCATCTGTTTTAGATACCTCGTATAAATGGGTTTGGTTTTCTTAAGAACCAGGATTTTTATTAATTTGATCTGTTCTCTACAACATTAATTTCTACTTGCATCTTTACAGTTACTGTCTTTGTACTTTCTTTTCATTTACCTTGTTCTTTTTCTAGCTTTTCAAGTTGGGAATGTAATACATTTATTTACTTACAAAATCGATATAGGTGTTTAGAGGTCTGGATTTTTTTCTGATTATTACTTTAAATTGTTCCATGAACTCTGGTATGTAACATTTTCATGATCTCTTTTTCAGAAATTTTGAGATTTATGTATATATTCTCTTTCATGTAAGAGTTGTTTCAGTTTTTTGGAGGAAAGACATTTTTGTATTTCATTTCTAGTTTCCTTTTTTTGCCAAAATTTTGTATGTTTTACTAATACTGATGCAGAGCTTGGTGAATTTCACAAAATGAATTTCCCTGTGAAACCTGCACCCAGACATTACACTGTCCCCTTCAAGTCATGATCACCTTGCTCTCAAAGGGCACCCATTATGCTGACTTCGAACATCAAAGAGTTTTGCCTGATTTTGAATTTAAATCGTTATTACATATGGTTTTGTGTTTAGAACTTTCTGTTCAACAGTTTTATTAAATTTATCTGTGTTGTTGCAAGTACTCATAGGTCATTCATTCTTTTTGCTGTATAATATTTAATTTATCCATTTCTCCTTTTGGTGGGTATTTATATTGTTTTCAGGGTTTTTTAAGTTCAAGTTTCTTTTGCATTGTAATCAGGATAGTGTTTGTAATATTTCTATTTTATGACCATATTAATGATTTTAATGATTTCTTTGTGCCTTAATATAGGATGATTTTTTGTGTTTGTTCAAAAAAGGTCTGTTCTCTTTATTAGAGTCTAGTGTTCAATATATGTCCAAAAAACCTACCTTACTGGTTATATTGTTTAGATCATTTATGTCATTACTTGTTTCCCCTTGAACTCTCTCTCATACTGAGTGGTATGTGAGTCTTAGAGTGAATTTCTACTTATTCTTAGATTGGCTGTAGTTTCTATTATTTGGTTCATAGATATTAATAACTTATTTTTTCATTATGTGCTTCTAGATTTGTCCATTTAATGTTTTTTTGCTTAAATTTTATTTTGTCTGGTATGATTGCAATTTAACTATTTACATTTGCCTAATAAGTATTTATTTGTTTACCCGTTTATTTTTAGCCTTTTTGAATCACTGCATTTTAAGTATGTCTTATACAAACTGCATAGAGGTAGACTTTGCTCTTTAAGCAAGTTTGAAACCTTTACATAGGCAAGGTAAATTCATTCACATTAATTGTTTTAACTGATATGTTTGTTTTTCTGTTCTGTCATTTTATAATTACTGTCTGTATTATACTTACTATGTTTATTATTAAGTATGTTTTACCAGAGTTTTAATAATTCTTTTGATATGTAGGAAGGACTAAATTTTTCTTCCAGTGATTACCTTTCACTTATATAACGTTTTTTAGTGCTTTTAATCCTTCTCACTTTATAACCTATCCTTTTACTATCTGTATATCAACTTTAAATGATATTCTTTGCTTCTCCACCTATTACCCATTCAGTAGTCAGTGATTTTATTGTTTGCTCTTTTTTCTCTTTCCTCTCTTCCTATTATTTTAGTTGTATTTTTTTAATTGTCAGAACTTGTTTACACACCATTCTTTTTCCATGAGCCCAGTCTTGTTTTTAATGAACTCATTAACTCATTAGTCCTTTTGCTTAAATTTCTTCTGTGATCCCTTGATTAGATGGAGTTTAAATCCTAATGCATCCATCAAATTTAATGGATTAACTTCTTTCCTATGCAGCTAGAATTATATTCTTGTGTGTCTGTAAGAGAACTCAGAAAATAGTAATTTAGATAATTTTCTGCATCTGCCATTCAGATGATGAGCTGGATTGAGAAGATGATTAGAATCCTTAGGAAAGGTACATGTGGAAGTATTTTTGTGAGTGCCTCCTTGTTCAGTTATTCCTCCCCCCCCCCCAAGTATTTTATGCCTTGATAGTTAAGGGACAGCCTGAAGATACAAAATCTTTGTTTTCACTATTTTTAAGTTTTTTAAAAATGAATTTCTACTTTTGTCTTTCTTAGTATACTGTTTTAATACATTGATAAGTTATCTCATCAGATAACTTATGAGAACAGAGAATCAGATTTAATACATTGATACATTAATACATTGATACAGAGAATCAGATACATTGATACATTGATCAGATTAAGAACCAGGATTTTTATTAATTTGATCTGTTCTCTACAACATTAATTTCTACTTGCATCTTTACAGTTACTGTCTTTGTACTTTCTTTTCATTTACCTTGTTCTTTTTCTGATTCTCTGTTCTCATAAGTTATCTCATCTTTTAGCCTGGAGACCTTGAGGGTCTTTTCTGTATTGTTAAAGTCCTATAGTCTTTATTAAGTCTGTATCCTTGTAGTTTTTGTTCTTGGAAAGTTTTCCCTAGTTGGCTCTTTAAATGTTTAGTTTAAATTTTCTTTTATTTCCAGAAAGTTTTCTTGGATTACTATTTTAAATATTGTCTCAGTGTTTGAATATGTTCTTCCAGAGTCTCGTATACATGCATCTGGGAGTAAGTTTATCTCCACTTAAATGAGTGTTTGGCCTTCCTTGCCTTTTTTCTATAAGTTACTTTCTTTCTGCATACTTCTTGTTTATCCTTTTCTTTTAGTTGTTTTCTTTTCTTCAGTGCCTTTACTACATTTGCATTTGAATTTATTCTCCTTTGGACACCTTTTTATATAATATTCATTTTTAATATGATATTTTTCTTCTATTTCTTAGTTTAATCAACTTTGTTTTGTTTCTTCCTTTTTCCTCTATTTCTATTCTTAGCTTCTGTATAAATTTCCTAATGTTTGTTTGAGGATATTTAATTCAGTTTCGAGTGTTGTGTTACAGTTTTCTTTTATTTCTGATTGTTTTGGGGGAAGGAGTTTCATTAGCTGAAATGATTTGATTCACATTTTCTGTTTTTAATAGTAGTTTTGTGTGAATGTGCACTTTATTTATTTATTTAGTATTTTGAACTCCTACTTATTTTGTGAGTAGATTTTCTAGTTGGAGAACTCTCTTTCTAGTCTTGTCTTCTCTGCAGTTCCCTTAATGGATTATGTTGGTTTTTAGGGGTGGGGGAAGTGGATGGCATATCTTGTGTTTCTTTTATTTGTATATATCCTTTTTCATTCATTCATTCATTCATTCATTCATTCATTCATTTCGCTTCTCTGCTGTCTCTCCAGAGGGGCACTAACATTCTCTAAATTATCTGACTCAGTTTCACAAGCATTGCTTCTCAAAGGCTGCAACTTCTGGTTTTACTTGCTTTCAAGCCCCATTTCTATAGTCAGTTTTGTGAACTACCAAGCCTTGACTTAACACTTTATTTATTTTGAGGAGTGTTGTAGACATTCATTTAAGTCCTCAATGTGTTTCTACTCCATTTTACAGAACCTCTAATCTTTCCTCCCTTATTCTCTACCCATAAACTTGCAGTGATGTGTGATTCAAGCTGTGTTGGAATTTAGTTTATTTCTCTGCTTATATGTAATTTGAAGGCTATTATATTGCCTCCTATTAATGCTTGGGGGCATGAGTTATATGTGACTTTTTTGCTCTTTGTATAAATGTATAGATGTTTTGTAGGGAGGATGTGTGGTGAGATTTGGAATATGGTGGTTGAAATCCTCTTAAGTTTGGAAGTCCTGCCAGGCCAGCATAATCTTAATGTCAAATATTGTAAAGGATGTTAGTTACAAGAAAAAAAAGTATAAGGCAGTTTCATTCATAAACATACGTACAAAAAACCTAAAAAAAATAACAATTAGATCTATAAATATACAAGGATAATATGTGATAAATATGATAACAAAGGAAAAAAACCATACAGTTATCATTAGATGCAGAAAGCACTAAAATTTAACAGCTATTCATGATGAAAAACTCTTAAGCAAACTAGGAAAGAGTAATTTTAGGAGGAGTATCTATAAAGAAACTTACAGCATATTTACTGGTGAAATGATGAAAGCTTATCTTTTGAAATTGGGAATGAGATATGGGTGCTTGCTATTACCACAATATGCTGTAAGTTATAGCCAGTGCAATAAGATAATAAAAAGAAATAAAATGTGTAAGAATTGGAAGATAAGAAAATTCAATATATGCAGACTATGCTGTTGTATATGTAGAAACATCCAAAAGCATGTAATGTATGTAGAGTTGTTAGCCTTAAGCAGTGTGTTTAGTATAGTTGCTGAATTTTCTATATCAATGAACAACTAGAAGATAAAATTAATAAGGGATCTATATATAGCAACATTGAAAATGCAAACGTATAGGAATAAACTAGCAAGAAACTTATTGTACCTTTAAATAAGAAGCCATAATATATTTAGAAAATTTAAGGAAAAGGTAAATAAAGGAGGAAACAGATTTTGTTCATGGAATGAAAGGCTAAATATTATAAAGATGTCCATTCTCCCTAAATTGATCCATAGATTCTACCCAACCCCGGTCCATAGCCTGAAAAGTTTTGGGGGATGGAAATTTACTATTTGTTTCTAAAATTTATATGAAAATGTACAAATGGGTCAATAATATCAAGACACTCTTGAAGAACAAGGTGGCAGGACTTACGAGATATTAAGAGTTATTATAAGGTCATAGTATTTAAGGCAGTGTGGTATTGGCCATAAGTATAGGCAAATAGATTAAGGAAACTGAATAGAAAGCTCTGAAACAGACCCACACATGTGTAGACATTTGATTATGTTAATAGCAAAATAGTCTGGAAAGGATGGTCTTTTTAATTTTATTTTTCAGTTACCATTTACATTCAGTATTATCTTGTATTAGTTTCAGGTAGACGGCATAGTGGCTAGACAGTCATATACTTGCAAAGCTGCCACCAATAAGGCCATACCACCCTGAACATGGCTGGTCTAGGATGTTCTTTTTGATAATCGTTGTGCAGTCTCTGAAATAGGTACCCATAAATGACATTTGACCATTTGCCCTCTAACTTACACCATATACAAAAATCAATTCCAGATAAAACTATAGATCTAAGGTAAACAGTTAAAAAAGAGTTTCATGACCTAAGAGTGTGGGAAAGTTACTTAAACAGGAAACAGAAAGCCCTGTTCGTAAATGAATAGATGCTAAATTGAACTAAATCAATATTAAGAACTTCTGTTTATTGAAACATGCCATTAAGAATAGAAAAATAATCCATAGACTGGAAGAGAATGTTTGAATCACATGTAAACTTATATATATGTCTCCTACCCAGAAAATTTTAAAGACTTAGTTGGAAATCAGTAAGAAAGCCAGATAATCCAGTAGAAAAATGCATAAGAGACTTACTTACACAAGTACTTCAGAAGGGGTTGTACAAGACTTCTGGCCAAGATGGAGATGTAGGTAGACACACTGTGCCTCCTCACATAACCAAAAGAAGGACAACAAATTTAAAAACAAAAAACAACCAGAACTGACAGAAAATTGAACTCTACAGAAGTTTGACAACCAAGGAGTGAAAGGAGAAACATTCATTCAGACTGGTAGGAGGGGCAGAGATGGGCAGCTGGGTGGAGAGGACTTGTGGCAAGGTGGTGGCTGTAAGACCAGGTGAGGTGGAGGCTTGCAGACTGGGTGGTCCAACATTTGTATGCAGATAAACCAGGAGGAACAGCGAGGGAGAGAGACAGACCAAGAAACCCAGGGTTGAGGTGGCAGCAGGAGAAACTCCCACTCTCACAGGACAGTTTGTTGGAGAGACCCACAGGGCTCTAGAACGTACGCAAACCCACCCACCCGGGAATCAGCACTAGAAGGGCCCAACTTGCTTGTGGGAAGCGGGGGAAGTGACTGAAATCGGGCAGAGAGCGGAGCAAGCAGCACTGTTTCCTCTCGGACCCCTGCCCCACATACAGGGTCACCACGCAACTACCTGTGTTGCCCCATCCTGATGAAAACCTAAGGCTCCCCCTTATACTACCTAACAGATGTGCTGAGACAAAAAAAAAAAAAAAGACCCCAATGCAAGAACAGATCAAAGCTCCAGAAAAAATGTAACTAAGTGGCAGAGAGATCGCAACCTATCAGATGCACAGTTCAAAATACTGGCAATCAGGATGCTCACAGAATTGGTTGAATATAGTCACAAATTAGAGGGGAAAAATGAAGGCTATGAGAAGTGAAATAAAGGAAAATATACAGAGAACCAACAGTGAAGGGAAGGAAACCAGGACTCAGATCAACAGTTTGGACCACAAGGAAGAAATAAACATTGAACTGGAACAGAATGCAGAAACAAGAATTCAGAAAGAGGAGAGGTTTAGGAACCTCCAGGACATCTTTAAACGTTCCAACACCTGAATCATAGGGGTGCCAGAAGAAGAGGTGGAGCAAGAAATTGAAAGCTTATTTGAACAAATAATGAAGGAGAACATCCCCAATCTTACAAAGAAAATAGACTTTCAGGAAGTTCAGGAAACTCAGAGAGTTCCAAAGAAGTTGTACCCAAGAAGGACCACAACAAGGCACATCATAATTGCACTACCGAAGATTAAAGGTAAGGAGAGAATCTTAAAAGCAGCAAGAGAAAAGGAGAGAGTTACCTACAAAGAAGTGCCCATAGGCTATCAGTTGATTTCTCAAAAGAAACCTTACAGGCAAGAAATGGCTGGAAGGAAGTATTTGAAGTCATGGAAGGCAAGGACCTATATCCAAGATTACTCTATCCAGCAAAGCTATCATTTAGAATGGAAGAGCAGGTAAAGTGCTTCCCAGTTAAGGTCAAATTAAAGGAGTTCATCATTATCCAGCCCTTATTATATGAAATGTTAAAGGTACTTATCTAAGAAAAAGAAGATTAAAAATATGAACAGTAAAATGACAATAAACTCACAGCTATTAACAACCAAACCTAAAAACAAAATAAAAAACAAAAACAAACTAAGCAAACAACTAGAACAAGAACAGAGTCACAGAAATGAAGATCACGTGGAGGGTTATCAGCAGGGGAGTGGGGGAGGGAGAGAGGGGGAAAAGGTACAGAGAATAAGTAGCATAAATGGTAGGTAGAAAATAGGGGGAGGTTAAGAATAGTACAGGAAATGTAGAAGCCAAAGAACTTATATGTACGACCCGTGGACATGAACTAAAGGGGAGGAATGTGTGTGGGAGGGGGTGTGCCGCACAGGAGGATGGGAATAAAGGGGGAGGAGAATGGGACAACTGTAATAGCATAATTAATAAAATATATTAAAAAATAATGGGATATACAAATGGTTTATGAACAAATGAAAACAAGCTTAAATTATTTGTAGTGAGGACAGTTCAGTTTGACATAGCAATGAGATATAAGCCCATAATCATCAGATTGGCTAAAATTGAAGACTAGCATTCTCTATGGAGAAGGGGGAGCACTGGAAGGTCTTATACCTGGTTGGTGGGAGCATAAATTGATAGAAGCAGTTGAAGAATTGTTGGGCATTGTTGACTGAAGTTGAAGATACACCTACTTTGTGAATCAGAATCTCTCTTCTAGGTATACGCTCAGCAGAAACGCATGCATGACTGTACCAAGATACGCATGGTGGTGTTCACAGCAACATTATTTGAATAGTCCCTTTTGGAAACCCAAATGTTCATCATCAGTAGAATGATTAAGTAAATTGTGGTGTATTCATATACTATTCAGTAATAGAAATGAAAAAACTTCGGCTACATGCAATAACAGTAATAACGTCACATGCTTAATGTTGAGTAAAAGACCCTAGACATTATAGAATCCATACTGTAAGATTTCATTTCAGTAAAATTAAAAAGGGGTGCTAGGGGTGAGAAAAGTGATTTTCTTTGGGGAAGAAGAAGGGATTTATAACTGAGGGTCACTTCTGAGGGTGTGGCAGTGCCCTTTTTCCTGATCTTGATGGTGATTACCTGGGTTTGTCCACCTTATAATAATTCAAGCTGTAAATTTTTGCACTATGAACTTTTCTGTATATGTGCAATGCTTTCAAGAAAATGTTTTAAAAATTAAAGTAGAAAAAGAAAAGGAAGGAAGCATTTGAGTCTAGTATACATTTTTATTAAATATATAATCTTTATTATATAGTTTTCCATATACATTTTTTATGTAACTTCAAAAAATACCTTTTTTATCTTGGCAATATGGAATTTAAATGCTGGATTCATTTATACATTCATTTATACTAAAGTTTGGCTATAGTTCTCTTTAGCTAGTGTCTAGTTTGTCTAGTTTTTATTTGATTCATTTTTAACTGTTAATGTTTTGGTGGAAATCAACTTGGTTTTTGAGCAGACTTTTTCAAACTCTCTTTCCCTGTCAATTCTACACATGTCCAGTCCTCAGCAGAAGTCCTACTGCTCTGTAAAGCCTTTGACAGCTTCAGACCTCTTTAGTCTTCCTTTTTTCTATACTTTATAATAGCAGTTCTCTAATGTGGTATGGGGACTCCTGGAGGTCTTCAGGACCTTTTCAAGGATCAGGAAGGTCATACTTATTTTTGTAATTATATGAAGACATTGTCTGCCCTTTTTTATTAAGATTTTGCTCAGAACATATAGTGCCATTTTTCCCCAGAGGCAATTTGATAATGGAGCCACAGTTACCTGAAAAGACTATTAAACACCCCTTTTTCTGACTAGATGTCTGTGAGACCGAATTGTCTTCATGTACTGTAACCAAAGCAACACAGGCACAGCAGATTGAATTCAGAAAGCACATACGAAAATCCAGCTGTGTTAAGCTGGACAGTAAAGAAACTTGCAAGAATATAATAGTGCCAATAATTTTTTTGTCTTTAGAAATACATTTTTCTCTCAAATGTATTTGTTAACATAAGTTTATCTTGTCTTTTTCAATAATTTAATAAATATTTAAGACATTTGTGTCTTAATTTATAGTAGGGTAAATATTGATAAATATAGCTCACGAGTAGTATTGCTCTTTGGGGTTTTAAATTGCCAGAGGTTCTGGAAAAAAATTCTGAGAATTGTTGCTTCATACAGCAGTGGTTTACCTGCAGAGTTTTTAAAGTGCTGGTGCCTGTGTCCTAGTCCCAAAAATTGTGATTTAATTGGTCTGGGAGTTTTGCATAGGCTTTGAACTTTTTTAATGATTTGTGGGTGATTTTAATGTGTAGGAAAGCTTGGGAATTGTACTGATAGTTTGGAATGGTGGTATATCATATGCTTATGTACCTTTTGTTTTTGCCGTCTTGTGAAAGTTGTAACTCTGTGGTTCCCAAATTTACACAAAAGAATCACCTGGGGAATTTCAATTTCATTTTGATTATTGCTCTTATGTAGAAAAACAATGGCTTTGTTTTTAAAATAACTTTTTATTTTGAAACACTTGGAGACTCAGGAAGTTGCAGAAGTAGTGCAGAGAGGTCATGTACACTCTTACACTGTTCCTTCACTCACCCAGATTCCCCTAGTGGTGTACATCTTGTGTATAGTACACTGTCAAAGCCGGAAAATTGGCATTGGCACAATCTGTAGACATTTTTCAGATTTCACTATTTGCATTCACTCATTTTGTGTTCTCTGCAACCTAATCTCATGTATAGATTTGTGTAACCACTGCCATGTTGTCAAGTTACAGAACTTCCGTCACCACAGAGGAGCTCCTTCATGCTTTCTCTTTGTAGTTGCTACAGCTGATTTTGTAAATTGACTTATATTGTGTGACCTTGTTGAATTGTTTTTCAGTTCTAGTAGTTTTATTGTGGATTCCTGAAGATTTTCTACACATAGGATAATGGCATGTGCTAGTTATGAAATTAACTAGCAAGACAGTTTTACTTCCTTTCCAATCTGAGTGGTCTCCCTCCCTTTCTTTTTCTGCCTACTGCACTGGGTAAAACCTCCATTACAACATTGAATAGAAGTGGTAAGAGCTGACATTCTTGCCTTGTTCCTGACTGTAGGGGGAAAACATTCAGTTCTTCACCATTAAGTATGATGTTAGTTCTAGTTTTTCCATAGATGCCTTTTATCAGGTTGAGGAAGTTGCCTTCAGTTCTAAGTTTGTTGGACATTTTAATATAAATGGATGTTGGATTTTGTAAAATACTTGTTTTTTTTTTTGCATCTATTGAGATCACGTGGTTTTCGCATCTGTATTCATGAGGGATATTAATGTATAGTTTTCTTGTGATATTTTTGCTTGGTTTTGGTGTTAGGGTAAAATTGGTGTTTTAGAATGAGCTGGGAAGTGTTTCCTCTTATTTTCTACGAGAATTTGTACAGGATTCGTATTTCTTCCTTTGTAGTTCTTCTTACTCATATTTATACCTGTGTGAAGCCTTTTGGGCTTAAGCTTCTCCTTGTGGGAAGATTTTTAATTGTCAGTTAATCCAGTCTTTTATTTACTGTAAGTTTATTCATCTTTTCTCAATTTTGGGTCAATTTTGTCAATTTATATGTTCTCAGAAATTTTCCTTTTCATCTAAGTTGTTTAGTTTGGTGGCATAAATTTGTTCAGAGAATTTCCTTATAATTCTTGTAAACTTTTGTATGGTTGGTAGTGATCGATGTCTTCTCTTTTCTTTCATTCCTGATTTCGCCAATTTGTGCTTTCTCTCTTTTTTTCTTGGTCAGTGTAAAGGTAAGTCAATTTTATAAATATCTTATGCTCTAGGAAGAATTTAAACTCAAAATTGTTTAAAAATGATCATTATCTCACATGTGTGACTGTGTTTTAGACCAAAGAATCTTAAAATGATTGTCTGGGACTGTTTTTTGAAAGTTAAAGTAATATTTAGTATCTGTAAAAATAAGAAGACAGAAACTAGATTAAAATACAAAAGTATATAAAATATCCAAGCTAAAGAATGGGAAGGATGATGTTGATTTGTTATAAGCAAATTATTTAATTTAATAATAATTATTTTGCTTACCTTTTATTGAATAATTTTAGTAGACAAATAAAATTTGGTTATTTTAATATTCCATAGAACATATAGGTGAATAGTCCAGTTTCAGACAAATCCTAAATTGAAGTGCCAAGGATAGGAAATAAGGTTGAAAATAATAATAGTCCTCCTTTACTGAGGAGACATTTATATTTTGGGTTGTTCTGCAGATATAAAAAATCTCACATACATTGTCACCTTGCCTATTTTACTGTTATTTTTTTTTCCCTGTGAGTTCCTAAAAAAAGGAGGGGGAAAGAAGAACATGACTTTCTTTGCATTTCCCCTAGACCCTGATTCCTATAGACATGATACGCTCTTAGGCCCTTATGATGACCCTTTTCCACCTGGAGACGACACTCCTAATGGTAATATGAACACTGATTATGTATGGGCATCGGAAATGACTGAAGTGGCAGAGGAAGTAATGAATTCAGAAAAAATGAAATTGAATCATGCTGAAAAACAAATGATTTCTGTAATGGTTGCAGTTCTGAAACCTTAAATGTTGAAAACTGGAGATGCCTTGTTTTCCAGTAATTTCTTACCATATATTTTTGCCTTTTTAATACATTAGATTTCATTTAAAAATCACTTCTTAAACCTTCCTTTTTAGAAGTGTGTTAGGAGAGATGCTTATTAATATGAATGTGTCCCAAAGTTAACTTTCACAGTTTTTTCCCTCAGAAGTGCTGTAGCATAGTGTAGCTTAAAAATATGTGTAGTTTTCCATTGCTTTCCGGAACGTCTGAAAGAATGTTAATGAACAGTATGACACTTTCAATGGGCTTTGTATAAAACCAGCCAAGCATTAGATTCATATTTTGTAGATCCAGTTCGCATTCAGATTTCAAATCTCTGAAGTGTTAGATTTATATATTATATTTTGGTGCTTGTTGAACCCTTCTGCCGACTCCACCCCTCAATTCTAGCGTCAGCCTTAAAATATTTCTGGTAAATTTTGAATTCCTTTTCTTCCTTTCTTTCTTTTTTAAAGATTATGTTTGTTTTTCTGGCATTGGTTGTTGATGAAATGAGGATCCTTTAACCCTTATCTGGATTGGATGGAATGTAATTTCTGTTCCTAAATTGAGTAGAATTTTATTTATCCTAGTCTTATTTAAAGTACTAAAATCATAAGATTTAGCAAATTTCATTTAAATTTAAGTTCCCAGAATTTCTGAAATGATAGAGAAATGAAGAGTTAACTGGTTAAACCACATTTTTAAAAAGTTGAATAAGTCCCTGGCTGGTGTGGCTCAGTGAATTGAGTGCCAGCCTGGGATCAGAAGGGCTGCAGTTTCTATTCCGAGTCAGAGCACATACCTGGGTTTTGGGCAAGGTTCCCAGTAGGGGGTGCTCAAGAGGCAACCACACACTGATGTTTCTCTACCTCTCTTTTCTCCCTCCCTTCTCCTCTCTAAAAATAAATAAGATCTTTTTTTAAAAAAAAAGTTGAGTTGACTGGACCATTTTGATCTGTTCCCTTTCTTCTCCACCAGAAGCAGAAACAATAATGCTGTCTCTTCTAAGGTCATATTTTAATTCTGTGTTTCTGGTTATGGAGTATTGAAGTTAAGCCTAGAATAGTTTTATTGCTTTTTTAAAGTCACTAATACTTTCTTGCTGTCATATATAAGTTGCTTCATTTTCTTAATTTGCTATTTTTTCTTTTCGATGAAATCTGTGTGTGTATATATGTATGTATGTATATGTATGTATGTATTTAGTAGGCTTATTACTATGAGTTTAACTTTTGCTGATGATTGCTGCTTTTGGAAGGAAAATAGGGATAAACTTCAAAAATTCTTATTGCGCTAAAAGGAAGTGATAGGAGATGGGTAGCTTTATATGTCACATGAGGATAGGGAGTAGTCACAAGTGACTTGTTGGGTTGCAGACAAGTCAGGATAAAGAAATTAGTCGGAAGCCTTCCACTTTTGTTCTTACCAGAGCCACTTTGTTCTAGCTGTTTGGAGTTCTGATGAAAATTTTATTTAAAAAAGAAAGTTCTGTTAAAAAAAGTTACAAAACCAGTGGTAACTTTTGGTAACCAATGGTTTTGTGGGTAAGGGGTCTCAAGTTATCTTGTCATCAACAGAAAGCAATTAAAACCACTTGGCTTTTGCTATTAATGAGACAGTATCTACTAGAGATTCTTTCCTTGATTGTCATGTGTTATAAATTAGGCTTTACTTTTAGAAGAAGAGGACATTTGGGATGTAATTAGCCCCCTTTTTATCTGCGGGGAATACATCCCAAGACTCTCAGTGGGTGCCTGAAACCACATACAGTACCAAATCCTGTATATACTTTTTTTTTCCCTATATGTATATACCTATGATAAAGTAAATAAATTAGGCACAGTAGGAGATTAACAACAATGACTAGTCAAATAGGGCAATTATAATAACATACGGTAATAAAATTATGCAAATGTGGTCCCTTTCAAAGGGACAAGTACAGTGTAAGTACAATATAAGTACAATGTGCTGTGCTTACTTTTTCACTTAAAGGATGCACTTTATGACTTTTCTATGGTGTATCTGAGTTGCCAGCATCACTACTCTGATGATTTGGGGCTATTATTAAATAAAATCATTGTTACTTAAATACAAGCTCTGTGATGACATGACAGCTGATGTAATAACTTAGATGGGCAGGAAGCACATACAGTGTAGAGGCACAGGACAAAGGGATGACTCATGTCCTGGATGGGATGGAGCAGGTGGCCTGAGATTTTATCACGCTGCTCAGAATGGCGTGCAATTTCAAACATATGAGTTGTTTCTGGAATTTTTCACATACTATTTTCAGATCATGGTTGACCACAGGTGACTGAAACTGTGGAGAGTGAAACTGTGGATAAAGGGGGGATGCCATGGCGATTGTTCAGCTTTTGCCTTAAAATAGTGTTAACAGGTGTGGACTTAAATATGTTGGCTGAACTTGCTTTTGGGTCCTAGAATCAGAAGTAAAGGCACTTTCTTTGAGTAGTTATTAGAATTATTAGAATTAATATGTAGGTATTACACTGAATTCAGTAATACCTCAGATTCTCCTTTACAAGGTTCTTGTGGTTCACCTGAAGATGATGATTCAAATGCTCAAAGGGATGCCTTTCACACGTGTCATTTCTACTTCATTTAATGTTTCTGTTTTTTTTTTTTTCTTTTACCAAGTTCCAGTAAATGCTATTTTGCATTTTGGAACACCATGGGATGAACATATGTGCAGTCATGTGTGGATGGCCGTGACTGGACCTACTCCCATGTAGGTTTCAGATTCAGGGCTAGATGATTGATTTCTCTTAGGGTCTGATGAGACATAGTTGCAACCCTGTCAAGAGCAGGGGCTTTGGGGCCAAACTGATTTGTGTTCGTATAATGGCTTTGCCATTTATTAGCTGTGTGGTTTGGAGGACATTCCTTAACCTCTATGAGCCTTGATTCCTCATCCAAGAAAACCATGTCTACCTCCCAGAGTTGCTATAGGAGTAAAGGAGACCACTTAAATCATTAAGGCTTGAGTACTGTACCAAGAATAGAAAACCTCCCAGTAATTGGTAGAATGAAGAGCAACAATAGCATAGAACCAGAGACGTGGAAATAAGGAATAAACTGACAGTGACCAGAGGGGAGGGGGAAGGCTGACAATAGAGGGAAGAGGGGGAAGGGTCTAGTCAAGGAACATTTATAAAGGACCCACGGACAAGGACAATAGGGTGGGGATTGACTGTGGGAGTGGGGTGGGGAGTGTGGATGGAGCAGGGAACAACAGGGGAAAATTGGGACAATGGGAGAAAAATTGGGACAACTGTCATCAAACAATAAAATAAAGGTACAACCTTTGAAACTGGTAAAAAAATAAAAAGAACAACAACAGTGGGAAAATCCTTAAGAAAGCTTCAGATCCATGCGTGTGTTTGGAGACCACACCTTCAAAAGAGGGCCAGAAACAAACAAGCTAGATGTCTTTTTAAACTATCAACGTATCTTCTAATAGGTAGATACCTTGAGGACATAATAACTCAGTAAGAAAGATGATGACAGGCACCTCTGTGGATATTGAAAATGAAGCTGAAAGAAATTAATGCTAAGTTAGAAATTCGAAGCCTGGAGTCTTGGTGGAAAAGAACAACAAATAGGGTAAAGTGGTGGATAACGTGTATCAGTTTTCATAAGAGTGCATGTTTGTATAATAATTTTTGTTGTTAAGTGTCTTAATTGTATCACCATGTTTGATGCTTATAGCAGTCCTATATGGCAGCTTATTATTCAAATGACCCTGGTTTGCCTGGGGGCAAAGGTGCACTCAAGGATCAGAAGTAGTGGAATTATTTTTCCTAATGGGTGAGACACAGAAAAGTTCATGTGGTCACACACAGCCAGTGCATACATAAAGCTGGTCCCAGAATTCCTGGTGATGGGGTAGGGGTTTTTCTCCAAGACAGGCCTGTCTGTGCCCCAAATTGCACTGCTACTTAAAGAAGCAGAACAGTTCACAGAGTAGGCAGAAGTTAGAGTGAAGCTAGACCCTAGGGATCCTTAAACTTAAGCAGGAATCTTTTTTCTGCTAGGTGGTATTTTCGTGGGAAGTTTCTTATTCCATTGAAAATTGTTTACTTTTTAAAAACAAATTTGAGTGTATTTCTTTGAACAGTTTTCCAGAAAAGTGTCCCTGAACATGCTGCTCTACTATGGGGTTTGAACTTTCTTGAAATTAACGTGTTTTACATTTATAGTGTCCTTTTTCTCTTTCTTACAACCTGGACAGTATTTTGAAGCCACTCTAGCTTTGTCGTTCTATGGATGTTCTTGTGATGGGGCAGCTGTGTACACACCGTTTCAGTCTCCTCAGATAGCCATAGCAGATAGTAATAGGAGTCAGGGTTATGGTTCCACCTAAGTAGGCCAGAAGGCTCATCATCGGAGTCAGTAGTCCCTAGGCCAGAAAACTCAATTCAGTGAGATATGTTTGGATTCAACTGATTGAATCTTTGACCGCCTATAAGGTACTACATTTTTGTCTAAGTTTACTTAAACCCCCTTTAAGTGGTCCTCTTAGTGCTCACCTAACCCCCCCAAAAGAAAAAAAAACAAGGGTACACTTGGCTTTGCTGGATTATGGAACCCAGCAAACTTTATAACAAAGACACTAAATGACTAATCTCTGATACAGAGATAAATAGGCAGCTTTTTTGGGTGGTGCCTATTTTTCTATGTATCAGAGATTAGTCAGTTGCAAGGAGTCAGTGAATTAACAGAATAGTGGAGCCTTAGCCTACTCTTTTCTTTTGAAGGCTAACTGGCTTCTATGGGAACACACATGAAACATCTCAGGATTTTCAAGATCTTTACCATGAAAGTCCCTGACTGTGGCAAAGGAGTGTGTCTTATTAATTCTTAGGAAGTGCTTGCCAAGAGTACTTTTGAGTGTTTATTTTTAGAGTAAAAGTAAAACTTTAATTTTCAGTACTAAGCAGTGAAGATAATTTTTATGGAACAGTAGTCCTAGGATCTGGAATTAAGACTACATGGTCTCTGATATCTAATTTGTATTTGATACATTTACTGCAGTATATTAAGAGTTCTGGTTGTTAACTGTTGGCATTATTTATTACAGAAATTTATTAAACTTATTGGAGTTTACTTATGATTTTATTCATTTATTTGTAATTGCCAAGTAAATTATATGTCTTGAGTTCAGTCATTTTCTTAAAAATAAGGAATGTGTGAAATATTCTCCAGTTTTGTGCTCAGTTATCGGGGGAACATTCATAGGCAACAAAGAAACACACGAGATAACTATTCAGGAGTTTTAGTTGCAGTATTTGTGTGTTGAAGGTACTTACAGAACAACAGGTTTTGGAATACCTTGCAAAGTCAGCAGGCGCTGCCCTGAAGCCTGATCTTACAGAGAGTTACAACTGTTTCAAAGCCTTTGTTAAGTAAAAAAAGAAAGAAAGGAAAGGAAAAAAATGGGTTTTATTCCTGCAATAGTTCTGATAGGTTATGCCAGATGGCCAACGGAGTGGGAGTGGGGGAATACTAACGTTTCATTCTCCAGGAAAAGTGTTACTGTGGCAAATTTCCTCCTCAGAATCAGAGCTTCAGTCATAAAATACCAGTATATAGTATATGGGATTCTCCCAAGTAGTGGTGTAGAATTCATTATGAAGATAATATACTATATAGAATTGTATACTTGAAACCTATATAATTTTATTAACTAATGCCACTGCAGTAAATTTAATGAAAAAACATTACACATGTCAAAATATTGGCAGTGTGCGAAATAAAAGAGTGAGTGAATTCACCGGAAACCGAACTTCTAATAAATGAAATACAAGTTAAAAAATAGTATAGAAAGCAAAAAAGAAAGAAAAACTTTTAAAAAATTGACCAAGGTGAGCCAACACATAATTATAATAAATAACATTTCCATATCCAAAAGAAACAATAAGCTGGTAAGAAATGGGGGGAATACCAGATAAGGTTAAAGGGGACAGAGTCCACAGGAATAAAAAGTACATGGTTTCAAGATCAAAATGATACTGAACTAATGATCTGAATTTAAAGAGCTGCTGTTTACATTACTCTGGGTATGGAGTATCTCATGCAGCTCATATGCCGCACAGTTGTGCCTTCAGATTTGGGGCTGAGTCAGACCCATAAATTAGTTTTTTTAAAAAATAATATGGTATTAAGTTAGATAACTAATTTTGCTTTATTTGATTAGTTGCATGGGGAGATTTGAAGATTGAAGCATAACATATATTCCTGTTGTTGATAAGCAGATATCCTCATGGTTTGTTTGACTAATAAATTATAAGCATCCAGAGGGCAGAAGACTGGTTCTTCATCTCAGAATTTTGCATAATACCTTACAGACTGTAGATGCTCGGTAATTTATGTTGATGTTAGAAATTTGGTAAGCATTCACTGCTGAACCTGCATGTTGACAGATCATATGAAAAAGCTTATTTTGAAAAAAAAATTATTGACCTGTTATTGCTTTACTGTGTGTATATTTTGCTAACATTAATCCATGACCCCAAATACATAATAAAATACATGGCCTTATTTTATGACTGGTAGTTTCTAATATCATTGATGATAATAGCTGAGGATGGTGTTGTAGAAATGTCATTTCATAGGCCTAGGCAAGAAGAAAGGTTTTAAATGGCTTCTGTAAGATTTGATTTTTTATTGTTCTAAAACTTTCTTCTGGGTGATTTAGGATTGTATGGAATACAGAAAGGGTACTGTGCTTTGATGGCGTAGAACCTGAGTTAAAATATGATGCTCTGGAGGGACTTTGTTTATTGTATAATCTTGACTTTGTTTATAGAATTTTTTGTAAGACCTTCTTCACTGTAAGATTATTTTTAAAAAAATTCTGTGTTTCTTAAGGTTCCTTAGTGGTTTCATTTTGTACATTTTTGCCTGATTTGGAGCTTCTTTTGGTATAAGGTAAGGACTCAATGTGATTCCCCCCCTACAATGGGTACTCAGTTATTACTGTAGCATTTGATGAATAATGCTTTACCCCAGTGATTTTAATACCACATTTATTTTATATTGATATTTTATATTGAGTCTCAAGTAGGGATTAGTCAGTTTCTGCATTTTCTAATCTGTTCCAGCACTACATTATTTTAATTATTGTAGCTGTGCAGATTTTTGGAATGTCAACCAGTGGTCATTGGCACCAGTGTAACACCAACAGGAATCCTCAATTTGGAGTGTGGTGAAGAAGGATGCTTTAGTGCAAACAGTTCAGTTGTTACACAGTGTGGCTGTGAGTACAGCACAGCTCTGAGAACGGCATGGCTTTGGAACAGGTCAATAGTGTTACAGCTCAAGTATGAAACAATGCCTGGGGAACAGCACAGCTGTGAGGTAGCTCTGGGGTGACACCCCACTCTGGCCAGATAGCTCTGCTCTACTCCAGTCCAGTATGGTCTTCTCCCCTCTGCCTTCCTCCATTCTGCTTCCTCTGCTTTATTCCAGTGAGAAGTCTGGTGAAATGCAGTTTTTGGTGGAAGGGAAAGTGTGCTCACTGAGCCAGAGAGAAGATGACTTATATAGAAAGAAGTCCCTACCTCTGGTCCCTGATTGGTCTATCCTTTTGCAAAAGAGGGCTCCAAGTCCTCGTAGTGCGATTGGTTTATAAAACAGTGTTCTGATTGGTCAGAATGAATTGCACTGATTGGTTGGTGAAGATGCTAATAAGGACATAGCTGCATAGCTCTCATTACGCCAGGAAAGTCTCATATGCATTGGTTGCAGTAGGATTCCAGGAACTCCTTTATAAGTATTGACTCAGAAGGCAGGAGCATAGTACAGGCAGGCAATTCAGAGCAGAAGGTAGACAGCTTAGTCCAGGCTTCTCCCTGAAGTGTGGGTTTGCATGAGGGACCTCTGTTTTAGAAAACGCTGCTAGGCTCTCTTTTTACATTTGAGCCCAGTTAGCCACCGCTAGCCTTCTTGATAGGTATCTTCTTTCTCAGGGTCCACAGGTATCTGATAGGGATGCTCTGTGGTCTTCTTTTTTAGAATTGTCTTGTCTATCTTTGCTTATTTTTCCGTATTTTAAAATCAGCTTGTCTAGTTCCTAAGAGAATTGTTAGGGATACTTAAAAAACCTTCCTCTGTGATGAATCATGCTCTGGTTTCTTAGAGCCCCATCTGTGTGATAAGTCTAGAGACTTGGTTTCAAACCTAATTCTGATTACAGATTTAGGTTTTATTATTTTATACATGTTTGCAGGTGCTTTAAAAGAATTACTGTGTACTTGCAGGGGTTTTTGTTTTTGTTTTTGTTTTCAGTCACTGGGTACAGCTCCTGTAAGAATCCTCAAAAATCTTTAGTGTTCCATTAGGGTCTTGATACTTGGAAAAATTGGAAACAAGTGAATTGGAGTTCTCTGAGCGCTTTCTTGTTCTAGGATTCAATTCTAAGTAAATAAAAGTATATCATCAATGCAATCAGGGATTGAATTTAAATCATTGTAGCCACTGAAAAGGCTACTCTACCTAGAGAAATTACAGAAATGGTTCTTGGCAAGATCATTTATCTGTTTCTTTCTTTTCCTCTGTAAGCAGTTGGTGTTTTGAAAGGAAGCATATTGTCTACATAAAAAAGTGTTCTCTAAAAACAGGATGAGGGAGTATGTTATTTTCAAAGCGTGTAACATAATAACATCTTAAGCAGAATTAAGTACTTGAAAGCTTGGATTCTTTGTGTTGTCATAGTTGACTACCATGGTTGAAATAAGTATGTATATACATATATCTTATTCCCTTTCTGAGTGTTCATTGTTAGGTTGAGTGAGAACACTGAACAGAATGATTGGTTTATGGGGGAAGACTGTCAGGCTATGATAATTCTCAAAAGTCAAACTTCACATTTTGAAGGGTAAATTAGTTCTATAGTTTGTATAATTCTGTAACAGATTGGAAAATAATGGAACAAATAATGAGAGAAAATTGGCCTTCATGTGTTGGTGAATGACAATCACCGTTAAATTAAGGTGAGTTTTTAAAATGACAATTATTTTGCTACTTCTGGAAAATTATTTTCAGGATTCATTGATTTAAAATTGCTGCAGTGCTTAGAACATTCTAAAACAATTTACCAGATATCCTATAGTCCTGTCAAGGATAATATTCTGAAGTAGAGGATGAGGTTTGGGATTTGTTAAGTCTAGTTATACCAGACTCAGTCTATTTAAGGAGTGTAAATGATGTTCTTGAGCAAGAATAAGTGTGATAATCAGACAAATGTGATATAAATTACCATTACTGAAATTAGAAAGACTAGAGAAGGGAGTTCAGGAAAAACAAGAATATAAGCAGATGATGATTCTACAGTATAAATTTGAAAAATTCAAGGTGAAAGTCAGTTTATTGAATTCTCAAATGCTGCTTGTATGCCAAATAGGAGTAGCATAGTCCAGGAATGTTGGCCTTCTTAAGGTAAAGCTCTTGATGGGAGGGGGCATTTTCGCTTAGGAGCATGTGTGACTAGAGTAACCAGAATCAGAGTCCCAATTCCTGTGGTGCAGTGGTGGTGACTGGCACAGTCTTGGGAGGTCTGTCCTGGTCTAGTCAGCTTTGGCCAGGAGGTGGCCGGGTGGGGGTCCTAAAATCTAGGGATTACAGAGGTTATTAACCACCTGTGTCTCCGTTAAAGTCAAATAGTACCACAAAGTTGACTTTCATTTCAGTTGTCATCGCAGATTACATTTGGGAAATAGTATTTTTTCCCTTAGAGTCTAGTTTGATATAGTGGGCCCTCTAAAGTCTTAAAAAGCTTAATTTACAGTTTGTACTTATACCTCGAAGTCTGAGAGTGCCTATGTACCCACATCCTGGCCAACACTCAGATTTTTTTATATTTTAATCTTTGCTAATCTAGTAACTAAAAACAGTATGTAACATATTGTGTCTGTAATTTGCATTTCTTATTAGTATATGAGTGTGGGTATTTCTTTTTTAAGTCTACTTTTCCTCTTCTGTTTTTGTTCACCCAAATTACTGGTTTACAGGGAGTCTTGTGTTTTGTGAGAGTATGTTTGGAAAAAGTTACAATTTATTCTGTCAGGCATAAAATTTAACCCTGAAAATGGTTCACCTTAGGACTGGCTTTGGAGTGGGGTGGGCAAGAGCCAGCAAAGTGTTGAAGGGAAGTGACAGAGTGCGGTGTCCTGGTGGGGGCTGTTGTGATCAGTGGACAACAGCTCTGTACTGCATGCTGAGCTCAGTGGGGATCAAGGACTGTCTGGCTTAGAAAGTTACTTACCGACGTAACCAGCAAAGTCCCATGGGGTCTGAGAGATCTCGGCTTGGTATGGCATTGTTAACAGATGCATTTGTATGAGGTGACTTGCTGTATATTTAACATTAGTTGACTATCAAGAATAAAATTGGTACAGTGATAATATTTTTAGAGTGACTTTGCATTATCTAGTATTTACATCTTTCCTTTCATTGTGTCTTCAAAGCACAGCATAGCTAGGCAAGATTTATGTGCATAGTTCTCTCGAAATTAAATTAAAAACAATCCTTTTCATATGTAGGTTGGGGTGTGATGTACCTTCTTTCTCTGAGAGAATGTTGGATCTCATGCTTTGGATGGTCTTGAACACAGATAAATATACTCAGTTTGGCTAGATATTTCTTCAGATTTTGATGTTAGTGCTGTTGTGATGCTACTTACATTGAATCAAAGCCAAAGTCATGTGGTTGAAGGCATTCTGCATTTTTTTTTGCATAAGTTCTTTGGCCATTCTCCCTTTCTGGATTTCTGCCAGTGCAGATGAAGGTTTGATGGGAAACATAAATATGCTTTTGCTTTCATATGTGTAATTTTATTCTTCCCCTTTGAAACTAGTTCCATTGGGAAAGCTGAAACGAAGACCCATATCTGAATAGCATTCTAACAGTATTTCTCATTAATATGCTTTGTCAGTCCTCAGTTTGCAGGAACTTGTCAGGATGTTCTTGGTTTGAAGCCTGGATGTTTCAATTTCTGTCCTGCTAATTTCTTATCCATGACCCTCTGCTGAGAAGGATTATTCCCCCTACTTAATCACACTTAGGAAAAAGGTTAGATTTCTGATATCTGTTTTCAATTGTTTTTGTACTAATGAGATTGCTATCTCTTACTATCTGTATAAAGATGTAATATAGTATTGCTTTGGCTTCAGTAACTTCTTTGAATTTTGACCTTTTGAAGAAAAACCTAAAGGCATAAGGTGGAATATTATTGATTATTGTCTTTCAGTAACTTTTCTCCTACAGATGTCCTTCAGTATCTTTTCTCATCTTTAAAATGTTGGTCCTAAACCAGAAGTATCCCCTAAAAATCTACTCATATAACATAATCTCGATGAGATTTAAGTGTAAGGCAGATTTAGATGAGATCACCAAGGAAAAGGGCCAAGTAAACGTACCTGAAATCTGGTACTCTTATAATTTTCTAGTTTCTTCATTGTAAAAAATAGAAATGAAATGCCACACAAACTTCCTTCTTTTAACAACTAGTTATTGAACCCTTACTATGTGCCACATATTATTCTGGATGCTGGGGATACATCTGTGAACAAAATATTAATAACATCCCTGCTCTATCTTCGCAGAGCTGACATCTTAATGGGAGAACTAGGCAATAAAAAAAGATAAATTTAGTAAGTTACACACACATATACACACAGATCATACCACAAGATGATAGGGTGCTATAGAGAAAAGAAAATCAGCGAAGAAGGACAAGGTTGTGCAATTTTATTTGGGGTGGGGTCAGAGAAGATAGTATCTGAGCAGAAGTTTGAAGCAGGTGTGAGGGACTGAGCACCAGGTTGTGGGATATGTGGGTGGAACAATCTAGGAGAGGGCCTAGCAGGCACAAAGGTCTTGTGGTGGGGTGGGGTACTCTCTGGGGTGTAGGGAGAACAGTAAGGAGACCTGAAGTAGAGTGAAGGAAACAGATTGAGAGCAAGAAATGAGGACAGGTCAGTCAAGGGAGGGAAGGAGGCAGGTCATGTAGCTCTTTTAGGTAGGTCACTGTAAGGAGTTTGGCTTGTACTTGAGTGAGCTGAATAGCCATTGGAGGAGAGACACGATCTGACTTACCCTTGGACAGAATTGCTTTGGTGTCTCTGGAGGGAAGCAGGCTTTTGGGAACACAGGGTAGAGGCAGGAGATCAGGTGGAGGCTTGTGAAAGCTTTGCGCATCAGGTGAGAGCTGACGGTGGCCAGGGCTGGAGCACAAGCAGTTGAGTGGGAGGAGAGGTCTCATTTTGATGTATTTAGGAGGTAGAACCGCCAGAAGGATTTGCTGGCAGATCTGATGTGAGAAGAGTGAGGTAGAAAAGTTAAGAAATGAATGTCCCTGGGGTTTTGACCTGAGCAGCTGCAAATCTGGAGTTGCGATTTACTGCTCTGGGGAAGACCGAAGGCCAGATTGCAGGTGAAGATGAGGGGTTCATCCCTGGGCATGTTAAATTTGGGTGTGTGTTAGACCTCCATGGGAAGATGTTGAGTTAGCTCTTGGGTACACACACCATGTGGAAATTCAGGGGAATGGTCTTAGCTGGAGATGTATGTGTATTTGGGAGTTGACAGTGTGTTAGGCATTAAAACTATCAAACTGGATGAGATCCTGAAAGGGGGAGTGTGGAGAAAGGAGTGAAGAGGTCTAGGGACTGAGTCATGATGCTTCATGTTGGGGAAGCTTTAGGAACAGCTGGTGTTGATGACTTTAGCTCTTGGTTAGTCCTTGAGGTCCTTGCTTCTCGACCTGGTTCACTATCATATTTTAATTCCAGTGTACTTAGCTGTTACTTCAGAGTGAACATCTAGCTGGAGGAAATATTAGGTAGTAGTTTTAAAGGACCTAATAAGAAAGAGGAAGTTGTTTTTCTCTTTTGCTATCTATGTCAGAGTGATTCCAGATTGTTCTGGACTTTGCTTGACCTCTGTACTGGTAAACTTTGCTATATTATGGTCCCAGTGAAGTTTATGATGTCACCAACCTCTGCAAAGTGCTTTATTTAATCATTCTCTGATAATATAGTAGCTCATTCTGGCAGCTTACTTTTTTTACAGGAGGTAATTAGTATTATTTAAATCATATTTACTTCTCAGGAAAATTCTAGAATACTAGGAACTGTGTGTGTGTGTATGTGTGTGTGTGTGTGTGTGTGTGTGCGCGTGCATGTGCTGTGAATCCCAGTAATTCTCTTCATGGAATTATATAGTATTTTTTATTTTACAATGTTTTCTCTGTCTCTAATATGAGTACTTTTTTTACCAATTATCTACTGAAGGGTAATGTTTTAAGGATACATGTTCATTCAGCTATGTTTGTGTTTGTGTTTTAGATACAAATTTTCAACGGGCATTTCTGTAATATGTTGTACAGTTTGTGTAAATATGTTCAGTGCTTTTCTTCATTTTAGCCTTTTCACAAATTGCTTAAACAAACTGACTTTTTGCACTATGGGAAATAGTTCTTAAGTTTATAGCATTTTGAGTAAATTTCTACAGAATGCTACCATAAACTGTTGATTCAATGAATGAGTGACCTTAGGTGAATGTGTGTGTGGATGGGGGAAGAAGATTCTACTGCAATGAAAATGGAAATGTAAAAAATACTCCTGGTGTTATTGAAGAGTTCATTTTAGTTCAGAACAACTTAGCAGAAGCACGGGCCTCCTTATACACATTGTTTTTCTATCTTCGTGAGTTTTTGGTTTGAGAAAGAAATGGGAGAGGTTGCGAAAGTTCTGCCTATTGAGTATGCTGGAAGATAGATCCTAAAGGCCCAAACACTTTCCATTTTTAATTAACACCTGTGGTTTTCTGGACCATTGACTAAGCCACCTGCAATTTGCTTCATTTTGCAATTTTTCTCTTACATTGCTTTTTTTACTTACCTTTCAGTTTATTTAAGTCAGTTTCATATATTTTTATATAATTGATAATATCATGTATTACCTGTACCTGTAATATTTGTCTTTTTAGTATTTATTTCATATGAGATTCTCTTGCAGATTTATTTATTTACCTTTTCTGGTCACTTTCCAGTAGAATCCAAACTCCACAAAAACAAGGAATTGTCTTACTGCATTTTATTCTTAATACCTAGTACCTAGATACTAGTAGGTACCTTAGTACCTACTAGAAAAGATATTTAAGGTACTAGTAGGTATTCAATAAATACTGTTACATAAATAAATACTACTTTGCGTGCTTTTCCATTGAATGTCATAAGAATTTAATTGCATAATTAAAGTCTTCTGAAATTGTACATACATGGTTTTATTATTTATTTTATAGATCTCACATAACTTGCGTTCAACAAATTCTTTGGCATATTTGGTTTCTGTTTTGTTTTATTACAAATAACACTGAAGGGAACATCTTTATATAATAAATCTTTGTCCATATTTCTGTATATTCCTTTAGGATATGTTACTAAAAAATTATTAGTTGAAATAATTTAAGTAATTTAAGCCTCTTAACATATACTGACAACAAAAGTACAATTTATACTTCCATTGGCATTTTAAAAGAGCCCCTTTCTCCTAGGATTTGATTAATACTGATTTCTTCATTTTGTGTTAATCCCTGATGGCAGTCCTGTCTCTTGCTACTCTGTCCTATTTCTTCAGGTACAGTCAGTGCTGATGGTTTGTAGCTCTTCTCCAGGCTTTAACTCTGTGTTTACTAGATACCTGGTATTTTCCCTGCACATCCAGAGCATAATTATTATTTTTCCATTAAAATCCACTCCCTGCTGCTCTGTTCCCTTTTGAGGTAAATGAAGTTAAAATCTTTCCTGCATCCAAGTTGGAAAGTAGGAGTGACTCTCAGTTCTTCCCTTTTCTTCACTATCCGGAGTTTATGTATGTCTATTTTAAAAAATATATATATTTTTTATTGTTTATTCTATCACGGTTGTTCCTGTTTTTTCTCTCTTTCCTCACCTCCACCACCCAGTCCTATTCTCTTCCTTCCCCAAGTCAATTCTCATGTTGTTCCTGTCAATGGGTTGTTCATGAATGTTCTTCGGTTAATCCCGTCGTCATCTTCCATTCTGCTCCCGCTGCCCTCAATGTCCTTTCCAGCAACTGTGTTCTTTTGTCTCTATGCTCTTTGCTTCTGACTTTAGCTTATTACCACCTCTTCCAGGGCTCTGATTGCCTAATGTACCTCCTTTATCACTTCATCACTACCAAACTTATGTTACTTTCCTAATTAAAGTAAGTTCCTTCAAACTCTCCTAGTCAGTTACAGATTGAAGTTTGACCTAGCAGAGGTTGTGTGCTCTACCTGCCCTTCCCCATCATCATTTCCTAGGGATTTCTCTCCTCCTCATTCTCCAGCCAGCTGAACCCTCGAAGCTCCAGGTGTTCCTTAATTCTCTTGTATCTCAGTGGCCACGCTCTGGCTGACTCTGATTAGAATACTGCCTCTCACTGTTCACTTAATATCTGTCAGCAGTTTGAGAAGACTTTCTCTATGGACCCTTTTCCAGTGACAGCTTCCTTTTCTGCATAACTACCAGTGTTGTTTACATACTTCCATGACAGAACCTTCAGTGTCATCTGTTGGTAATATTTATTTATAGGTTTGTATGCCAACCTGTATGATTGAGCATTATTTATCTAGGATTCCATGGCACTTACCATAGAGACTGTTATAGAAAATATATTTAATGAACATTGTTGAATTAGTGGATATTTCAGGAGAAACATACTTTGAGTTGATGTCTTTTTGGTGTTTTTTTCTTCCTACTTCTATCTGGTCTCATTCGGTGAGCAGAACTTTAAGCATTTTTTATAGTGTGGATATGCTCAGCTTTGGTTTGTCAGACGGTATCTTTTTTTTTTTTTTTTAAAAGAGGAATCAAACCTTTTACTTTAAATAATTATATTCTCACAGGAAATTGCCAAAAACAAAACCCAAAACAGAATTCCATACACCCTTCATCCAGTTTTCCCCATTGGGGACATCTCATATAGTTGGTAGTACAGTATCAAACTGGGAAATTGACATTAGTACATTACCATTATTAACTAGGCTATGGACTTTATTCACTGCTAACTATAGATCAGTGCACGTGTGTGTGAAATTCTGTGCAGTTTTATCACAAGTGTAAATTTGTATAACTACTGCCACAGTCAAGTTCAGTTACTGTACAAGACCTCCCTTGTGCCATTTCTTTGTAATCTCATCCACTGTGTGCCCTGGTCCCTGTACCCTGTTCTCTGTCTCTATAGTCATTTTGGAGTCATATGTACATGGAATTGTAGTGTACATAACCTTTCGAGATTTACCTTTTTCAGTCAGCTAAATGTCCTTAAGATTCATTCAGGTTGTGTGTATCAGTAGTTCATTCATTTTTATTGCTGAGTGGCATACCATTGTGTGGACATACTAGAGTTTGTTGACCCAAACAACAGTTGTGCTGTTTCCATTACTTTCATACTATGAGTAAAGCAGCTATGAATGTTCATGTATAGGTTTTCGTCTGAATGGATACATAAAACCATGAGTATGATTACAGGGTCAAATGGCAGGTGCACATTTAGTCTTGAAAGAACTTCCCAAACTATTTTCCAGAGTAGGTATGCATACCATTTGATGCTCCTATCAGCAATATATGTGCGATCCAGTCTCTGTGTCCTCACCAAAATTTGGTATTACCACTGTTTATTTTAACTCTTCTGATAGGTGTGTGTGTGATATATCATTGTGGTTTTAATTTCTTTTCCCTAATGGTTAATGATGTTGGCTGTTGTTAATAATTATTTCTATCCATATATTCCAAATATGAGGCCTTTGTTGCATATTTGCTTCCTATGTATTTTCTCCTAGTCTGTAGCTTCTTATCCTTTTAACAGTGTCTTTCACAGTTCAGGAGTTGTAAATTTTGATGCTTTTTGTTTAAAAGCATTTTTGCTGGATAAAAAATTCTGTGTGACAGGTTTTTTTTTCCTCAGGATTCTAAACATACCAGTCTGTTGTATTCTGACTTTCATGATGTTTGATAGAATGTAGCCTTCCTAAGTGTTGTTCTTACTACTTTTCCCTGTAACCAATATGTTGTTATTTTCTTCTATTGCTTCGAATATGTTCTCTTTATCTTTGTTTGTTTTTTTTTTTTAACAGTTTGGCTATGATGAGCTGAGGTGTAGTTTTCTTTGTCTTTATCTTCCTTGGAATTGGGTGAACTTCTTGGATCTGTAAGTTGATGTCATTCATTACATTTGGATCAGACACTATTTTTTCAGATTTCTTTTGGTCCCATTCTCTCTCCTCACCTTCTGGGACTCCTGTTACATGTGTTGTATTCATAGCCATTGATATTGTTCCACAGATCTTGGAAAGTTTCATTATTTTTAAATTGTTTTTTCCTCTGAAAATTCACAGAACCTTCCTCTGCTGTGTCTAGTTTGCTGTTGACATCATCGAAGGAATTCTTTATTTCTGAAGATGTAATTTTTATTTCTAGCTTTTATTTACTTATTTTAAAAAATTTCATATGTATGAGACTACCCTTCTCCCCAAATCTCTTTAGCAGCAGGTATTTTGCCCTTTCAGTTTTTACTAATCTAATGGTTGTGAAATGATATATTGTTGTAACTTTATTTACATTTAAGCAGATATGTTTAGCTGTTTAGTTCCAATTTTATTCTGCTGAAATTCCTCACTGTGCATGTTCATCTGCTCATCTTCCCTACATGATCCTTTATTGCACACGTCATAGTTGTGTTTGCTGATTGCAGTGTCAGCGTTATATATAGGGCAGGGTCCTATACAGATCTCTCTCTGTTGATTGTTTTTTCTCTTTTTTTTTTTTTATGAATCATGTTCTTCTCTTTGTGTCCCATAATTTTTTTGTGTGTGCTGGACATTGTGTTCTGTAAAAACAAAACAGTAAAGACTGGGGAATATCTGCCTGCAGAATAGGACCTGTCCTTTCTTTTGTCACACTTTAATGTGGGAGACTGAGTTAGGTCTGGACTTTGTAGGAGCAGTAGTTAGATTTAGTTAATTCCTACCTTCAAATATTTTGAGATTTGGCTTATTAGGACTTTGTTTTTAGCAGAGCTTCAGAATGAGCCATGACCAACCCTTGGAGATCTGTATACATTGTGTTTTAGAGACAAGCTGCTAGCTTTCTGAGCAATAGGAGATCTCTATTAGTTTTATAGTTTGGCTGCTAGTTTTGTCAGACACTGATGAGTTATCTTTGCTTTCTCCAGTCTGTGGCTTTCTGTTCCTCATAACACCTTGCTTTGTTTTACTGTTGTTTAGACGGATTTCTCTCAGTTCTCTCTTGGTTTTCTTCCTGTTGTTAGTCTGCTGCTCTGCGTACAGGGAAGTTCACAGGTGCCTCAGATAAGGGAATTACCCATCTCTTCTGCTCTGTCTCACTGTATACTGCCCATGTGTATTTGGTAAAGACCTAAGGGAAAGAGTGGACTAGTGGGTGCAGACTTTATGTGCGTTTGGGATTCCTTGAGATTGAAAAAGTTTGTGAACAGTTCTGTAGGTATTTTTACCCTTATATTTGGCAATTTTTTTTCCTGTCACTCTGCCAAGGATGAAAACAGCTGTGGATCACTCTCCTCCTAGGAAGACCTTGTCAGTATCTGGGATTTACTTCATTCAAGTTTCTTTGTGTTTTGAGCTTTCTTTGGCCTTTTTTTATTTTTTCCTAAATGCTTGTGGTTTTATGGCTTTATCTAGCTTATACTTATTGTGAGGGAAATTTTCTTTATGAATTTTTCTTAGCTACATATATGTTCCTTTTCATTTCATTACTGAAGCATTGATGGTACCTGTATTATTTTCTCATCCTTAGGTGACCTCTTCTCTTAAGTAATAGCCTTCAAAACCTTTTATGTATCCCATCATTAAAAAATGAGCACAAACCCCCAATGTACGTATAGCTTAAAAATTAAAGATATATACTAGTTTTGAATTGTATTTTCACATTTAAGACATTATGAATTATAATATTGATGAAACTTAAAACATTTTCTTTTCATTTTATGTCATAGTGGATATAAATCTTTATTTCAATTCATTGTTTTGATGATTTTAAAAGAATGTTAAATTGCTTTCTTATAGATCTGTTTAGGTCATGATTATTTTAACTCTTCTAGTTGACAGGAAGAGGGCATGCCTGGACAAGTGTCAACTTTACTGTTCTCTTATTAGCTTATTCTTGTATTATCAATATTATCTTGAATCCTTTTCAAGGTTGTTGTTTCAAGAATCCTTTTTTTAAACCCTCTTCCATTTTGTGAGGATTAGTTTCATTAAAACTGGCTAAATTTGTAATTCTCCCGGCCCCTGTAGACCGCAGCCCCATAGAACATCACAGTCTGCCGACAGCTTCTGGAGCCGGAACTCTGTTTTCCTCACAGGGCAGCTTTATACCTCCCGTGATGTGTGCCTGCTGACTGATGGTCCATATGAAGATGTGATATCTTACATGTATTAAAAATGAGTAAAGCTTAATTTCTTTTCTCTTCCCCTCTTCCGTCATTGTGTGTCTCCATCCTTTTACCCACACCCCCACTGGTGCCCTGCACCTGTAGACTGTTGCCTTACTGAACTAGAGCCAGTTGTATATCTCAAGAGCAACTCCTCCTCTAACATTCTTAGTGATATCATTGCCTTTATGAAGACAGCTCCCTTATTGGCCCTGATAGAGTAGCTGTTTCCCCGGATCCCCGCAGGCCCAACTAGAACCCAGCAGGATTCTTCAGGAAGGATGATTCCTTGATAAGTGTAGAGTTTTATAATGGAAGTTTCAGTCATCTTATGGGATTTGATTCATTTAGACAAAGTGGGCAAAATATTTCCAAAGGTATCATCTACTCTAAGCTGATTGAGGAGTTCCAACCTTGCCATTGTCACTTAGAAGTTTGTGGTAATATTCAAGTTATCTACTCCCTGAAAAGTACTCTTTTGTTAATGGGGAATTACAATACCCACCTCTGCCCTTCTCTTTGGGCTTTGAGGATTAAGTGTACTATATGCAGAAGTACATAGTAGACTGTCCAGAGCTTGAATAGCTTACCTAGGATTACTGTAGCAAGATTTTGAAGTTTATCTTTAGTGGTGGAGTGCACAGTAAGGTGAGTGCAATGGATAACTGATAGCTTTCTGTTTCCTGAGTTGTCTTTAACAGTGAAATTATTTAATTTCAAATGATGAAAAGTGGGATAGCGGTTAAAAGTTTAGTCTACGGAAGCAGATTTTCTAGGTTTGAATCCAAAGTCCATTCAAACTATAGGACCTTGGACAAATCACTTAACTTCTCTGTTTCCTAGTTTTCCTCTTACATAAAATGGAGCACCTAGCTCATAGGGTTGTGGTTAAGATCAAGTGAGAGACATAAGCACATAAAGCACTTAAGCCTAGGCCTGCCACGGTGTTGCAGGCTCAGTAAATGTTAGTTATTATGCTTCTATTTTTCTTTGAGAAATGCTCTTTTTGTGGGTAGGTACATTTCTGGGTGACATTTCATCCCAGCAGAAAATATATGATACAAATCCCAACTAAAGAGGTGTTTTAAATAAGAAATTTAAGTGTTTAGAAGAGTTGGGATGCTCTTTCTTTTGTGGGGTCATTAGTTTTGGAGACCAGATGTTTTCAGCTTCTCTTTTCATGACTTTAATCTCCTTGTGTTCAAGTCATCAGCACAATAGAACAGGAGCACCCACTCTGCATCCCTTACTATCTCCCAAAAGAAATAGTCCACAGCTTGGGTGAATCTTAAAGTCATTTCTCCTCTCACATCCTTTCTTCACATTCTCCCTTCTGTCTTCCTTCCTTCTTTAATTGTTGCAGGAATATGTGTATAGTGGTGGTGATTGCTTTCTTGGTATCAGGGTGAAGTCCATCAATGCATGGTTCTTTCAGGTTGACAATGCTTAAGTTTACATGTTATGTAGTAAGGAGGGTCATAATATATTGAAATCACATGATTTTGGCGGTTTAATTATAATGCCTTTTCAGTATTTTTTAGGTGCAATAACTCATTCACTTGCTTTAAAATGGATTTTAAAAATTGCTGACCACTTTTTATGTTAAAAATTAGGTGTAGGTGACTGGAATTTGACATTCATTTCTGGGCAGTGATAATGTTTTTCCCTTCTTTGTCTTGTCTCATATATAAGCTGTGGTACAGTATTCTTATAGTATGGTAATGAGCCATTCCTCTCTGATTATTTTAGATATAGTGTATGTTAGGCTTTGACTAGAGGCTCAGGAGAATCTAGTGTAGACTTGTTGTAAAATGCGACTGCTCTGTTTGTCAGTCTTGTTTTAACACACGTGGTCTCCTGGGAGTGGAAGTTTATGGACCCATTTGTTATAGTGGCTGCTATTTTTCTTGATCCTAGGGGAAAAATAACCAGAGTTACTATTCAAATTCTACATGAAATCTTTTTTTCAGGTTTATTATGACATAGCTAGCTTTAACATATATTTTGCTTCTGGAATATGTAAAAATTGTTATGGGAATTAAAAAAAAAAACTTCTGCAATGCAGCATTTGTATCTGCTGTTTCCATCTGATAATGTGCAGATTGCCTAAGTAATTTTTGTGTATTTGTGTAATAATTTTCTTTGTCCATATTTGACATTCAGCATATGTAGTCATACAAAATGGTAATCCTGATTTGGTGTTGATCTCTTTGGCTGACTGTATGGTATTTGAGTCTAGGCTCTCATCTTGTTTAATATGAGTTTGGAAAGGAAGGATATAGGGTCATGAGAAGTATAGTGATTGTCTCTGCTACCAGCATTAATTTGTCTTTTTTTTTTGCAATAGCTGTAGAAATGCAGAACTCGAGGTATAAGCTGAAGGTAAAGAAGTTAACATCCCTCTTTAGGCCATTTATAGAAGGCTCAGCAGGTCCCTGTGTAGGGGCCTGGGTGGTAGCTATGGTAGGGGTTGGACTTGGTTGATGTGAGTTTGGGTTAGAAAGCTAGGGTCAAGAGAACTAAGGAATGGGCTGGAAGTTAAAGTCGTGGATCTGGGCATGAACAAAAACTGTGAATATAAGAATCAAGACAGGTCATATCAAGGAGGTAAAAACACAGATAACCAGTGAGTCAGGTTCTCAGGTGTCAGGAACCAACATGCAATCAGAAACCAAGGACAGTATTTGGTATGGAGAACAGCACAGACTCAAACCAGTTAAAAGTGTAAAGCAACTTGAACAACTGTTAAGAAAACCTCTGTTTTATTTATTTATGATGGACTGGGAATGACATCCAGGGTTTTCTAACCTAGTCGCAGCTGGGAAGGTGGGGCCAAAGCTGAGAGTAATGCCATAGTTGGAATGCTGAAGTTAGGAAAAGAGAGACATTTGTCTACTTGATGATCTACTTGATGATATGTGGCATCATAAATAGTAGTTCAGTGTATGCCTGTTATGTACATGGTATTATTCTAGACATTAAGAAATAGACTATATTTTAACCCTGAAGGGGCTTTGATGGGGTTGAGAAGACAGATGATATGCATGCAAAGATAAACACCAATGGAAAGGAGATGTGTTGGATTTCATGGGGGTGATACTCATCATGAGTTCTGTTGAAATATGAAGGGAAGGGTGAATTGACTGGGCTGGGGTGGTCCCAAAACATGCTGAAGAAGATAGAGTGAGTCATAGAAGGAGCTGAGTTTGGAATACAAGGTGGGACGAAGGTGAGGAGGATGTAGGTGAGTGCCTCCATGCTTACTTACTGTTGCACTCTTGAGCCTGTTTCCTAATTTGTAAGATAGTTAAATTCTACCTGTCTTATTTGTATTGGTGTTGTTCAGTAGTCTGAGATGATTTATGTGAAAGCCCTTTGTAAATGGCACCATGAATTCAAATCTAAGCTGTTACTAATAATTTGGTATTTGCAGTGGAGAGCCTGTTGGCTAATAGCTTTGTTTTAATTCATTCATCATACGTAAATGAGATTGTATTCTTGCTATCATAGGTGTTTAATGAAGAGCATTAGATGTAGAGGAGTCAACAGACTGTTTATAAGTAAGGTTAGTATATGTCTGAAATTTTACTTATAAACTTACAAGTACATAATTAGTATTGAAAAATAATGTTTAATATGTATCTGAAGTGTTTTACATTTTTTGTTAATAAAGAGGAACTTTATTTGAAGAGTGAGTTACTGAGCTGTGAAAAAAATAGGAGTCTAGTAGCAGAATGACATGATGTTTCTCATTCTAGAGTGTAAAACATTATTTTTAGCATCTCTTTGAATCAGTGATAAATTCTAGTTACACGATTCAGTAATTAAAGCATAGAAAAATACATCATTTAGACAAGAAAATCTTTTTACTTATTTTGGATCTCTTTCAAGGTTTAAACTGTTATCTTTTTAAAAATTTTTTATCAAAGTATATTTTATTGATTAAGCTATTACAGTTGTCCCCATATTCCCCCCTGTGTCCCCCTCTGCCTAGTACCTCACTTCCCCCTAGCAGTTCCCCCACTTTAGTTCATGTCCATGGGTTGTGCTATGTAAGTTCTTTGGCTTCTCCATTTCCTATACTATTCTTAACTTCCCCCTGTCTATTTTGTACCTACCAATTAGGCTTCTTAATCCCTTTTCCTCCATTCTCCCTCTTCACTAATCACCCTCCAAATGATCTCCATATCTATGATTCTCTTTTCTAGTTTTTTGCTTAGTTTGTTTTTCTTTTTTAGGTTCAGTTGTTGATATTTGTGAGTTTTTTGTCATTCATTTTAATGTTCATAGTTTTGATCTTTTTCTTAAATAAGTTCAAGATTTAATATAATAAGGGCTTGGCGATGATGAACTCCTTTAGCTTTACCTTGTCTGGGAACCTGGGAACCTTTTTATCTGCCCTTCCATTCTAAATGATAGCTTTGCTGGATAGAGTAATTTAGGTTTTAGGTCCTTGCTTTCTGTCACTCTGAATACTTCTTGTCAGTCTCTTCTTGACTGCAAAGTTTCTTTTGTGAAATCAGCTCACAGTCTGATGGGAACTACTTTGTAGGTAACTCTCTGTTTTCTCTTGCTGCTTTTAAGATTCTCTCTTTGTCTTTAACCTTTGGCATTTTAATTATGCTGTGTCTTTGTGCGGTCCTGTTTGGGGCTAACTGGTTTAGGACTATGTTTCCTAGACTTATATGTCTATTTCCTTTGCCAAATTGGGAAAGTTTTCTTTCATTATTTTTCCAATTTCTCACCCTTCCTCTTCTCCTTCTGGGACTCCTGTGATTCAGATGTTGGCACATTTGGAGGTGTCAACAGAGTCTTCTTATTCTCTCTTCTTTTTTGAATTCTTGTTTCTTCTTTCTGTTCTGGTTGAGTGTTTATTTTTCCTTAATTTTCCAAATCATTGATTTGAACCCTCGCTTCCCTCCCTTCACTGTTGGCTCCCTGTGAATTTTTCTTTATTTCACTTGGTGTAGCCTTCATTTCTTCCCTTATGCTTTGCTGGAACTCAGTGAGTTCCCTGAGCATCATTAACACCAGTGTTTTGAACCCTGGATCTGATAGGCTGGCTATCTCCATTTTGTTTAGTTATTTTTTCTGGGGTTTTATTCTGTTCTTTCATTTGGGCCATATTTCTTTGTCTTCTCAATTCAGTAGCCTCCCTCTGTTTGCTTCTGTGTATTAGGTAGAGCCAGTTTGACACCTTTTCTTAGTGTACCTGTTAAGTCATATGGGGTGGAGCCTTAGATAATTGCCAGGGTAGGGCAACCTGATTCACTGCTTTGTGACTCTGTATGTGAAGGAGGAGTTGTTGAAGGGACAGTGCCACTGTCTGACTGCTGAGGCTTGCTTGGCACTCACCCCATTTCCAGTCACTTGACCCACTTCCTTTATGTGACTAGCGGCCCTCTAGCTATTACCCTGTTGGGGATTCCAACAGTGAATGGGTTAGCCTGTGTTCTGGAACTGTGCAGGCTCTTTAAACGGACTCTCCTGAGGGACCAGCATTTTCTTCTGTCACCCCAAACTCCACTAGTTTTTACAGCCAGAAGTTTTGAGGCTCTATTTCCTGCCAGTGGAACCCTAGGCTGAGCAATCTGGCTTGGAGCTGGGATCCCTCTGTCCCAAGGTATTCCTCCCTTTTTCTACCCACCACACGTGAATGTGGGACCACCCATTCAGCCCACTACTTTGCCGAGGATACACCACATCCTCGACACCCCAGCCTCACCCCTACTATCCATCTGGATGAATATGGCTTCTTTAAATTCTTGGTTGTTTGGGTCATACAGTTCTATTTTCCTGCAGTTCTGGGTGTTTTTTTCTTTTCAGGTTAGTTGTGATCCTTCTTATGGTTGTGCAAGGAGGCAGATCGTATTTGCTTGTGCCTCCATCTTGACTGGAAGTCTCAATTGTTACCTTCAGATGGGGCCTCCCTGGAATCACTGGTTTGTCATCTTTGTGGGGTTATGAGCAACAAGGAAAATGCCAGTACACTCCCACTTTTTAAGAAGGGAAGTTTAG